>OVBE01004757.1:0-23181 GCA_900406425.1 Iberis pinnata | reverse complement strand
TTAGGAATTTAGGAAAATTCAGGATGGATCACCAGTCAATAACCCTTATCCTCAGGAGCTGCTTCCCCCTTGATTGCACTTATCTTTATTTCATTCCCTGTTTTACCTTGCATGCTATCTTTCCTTAGAGTTTATTTTTATAAATTTAGTTTTCCATGTCTTGTTCATCTTATGCACGTCTGTTCATTTAGGACTTGTTAGAAAACCTCAATTTTAAATATTTGACTTGAATTAGTAGCATTCATTGCATCTAGAGTGGTTAATAGCATCACCCATTTGGATTGACACCTATTATCACTACAACGACATGATAGTGTAATAGGAATTGAGACCCGGAAAAATCCCACTATCATGTACGACCTTGCTGCATTAGAAACCATTGTCGCAAGACCTTCACACTTGAACCTATGTTTGACATTTCTCTCCATATGCACAATACACGCTCCATGTTTGGCCTTTTTATAAACATTCTTTAGTCCAGCGTATATGGCTTGATGTCGGTCCGATACAAATACAAGATCTTCTGTGTCATGGACAAAAGTTTGTAACTGGGTGAAAAACCATGTCCATCCAGCGGTGTTTTCCCCATCAATTACCCCAAACGCCAATGAAAAAATCTGGTAATTTCCGTCTTGCCCGCTTGCTGCTACCAGACAACTCTTATATTTTCCTTTCGTATGGGTCCCATCTATGAGGACCACATTCCTCAGATGCTTGTATCCCGCCATAGAGGCACCAAATGATACAAATAAATATTTAAACAAGTTCGTACCTTCCACTTTTCCTGGAACGATTTTCACATTTGATATTGTACCAGGGTTTGTCAGCGACAGTAGATGTAGATATTTAGAAAGGAATTCATAACTTTTTTCCTCACTACCCCTACCTCTTTTCATTGCCACTTCCTTCGCATACCATGCTTTCATATATGATATAGTAACATTAAAATCAGTCAACACAAGTTGTGGTACATCACAAGCCCGAGGTCCAACTTTCCCATGTGTATACCGGGCTTTCAACAACTCTCCAAGTATGCTAGATGTTGCTTTCCGTATTTCGAGCGTGCATTAACGTGACAGGTATGAGTCAACGTCACTGTCCTAACCTCCACCTGTTCAGACCCCTCGTTCATGGTTGCGTATACTCTCCAGTAATATTTCAGATCCGATCATACATAAATGAGCCTTTTTTATCGAAAGCCTGTACCTTAAAGTTGAATAGTCTTTTCACTGAGTACATTGAAATGGCCTTATGCAGCTTCGCCTTATTTTGGAAGTTCATCCCCACGTGAATTGCATCCCCACCCTTTTTCAAACTCATATTGGCTTGGTCACTTTCTATCCTACTAACATTATCTCAATTCGGCGGTGCATCACTTGCCATACCATCAAACCCATATCTCCTTTATAGAAGTTCACACCTAACGACGTATCACCAGACGAATTGGTACCATGTCCACCGCTACAAATTAGTTCTTGTCCATGAACCGCCGTAGTTTGTCCACGTCCATCAGTTCCAGCTACATCTCTCGGAAGGTTCACATGTCCCTCACGACATACATTTTCTTCTCCACCACTAATAGTTTCATGTCCAATACCACCAATAGTACCTACAATTAGGGAATGAGTTATTCAATGAAATTCTTGTGTAATTAATGTTCTCGAAATAATTGCTACTCACCTTTTGAGTTTGGTCCATTTCTGCCCGACAATGTTTCATGTACATCCGAAGCCTGACCTTCTTTATCCACTTTACCATACACCACAACATATGGATCCCAGTCGGGTGGATATTCGCTGTCGATGTATTCCCCCATCAAGTCGAAATTATATTCCGATGGGTCATCCATGCTGTCATACGAACCATCATCATATCCCCCACTCACATCCCCCCCCAATGTCCACACTTCCGCTATTTGTTACATGTTCTTTTCCAGGTCGTCTTCTCTTCTTACTACTCTACTCCTCTAACAAATTAAATGTAGGTCCATCTTCTAACGTATCCATATGAATTTTCGGTCCACTATTACCCGCAATATGTCCACTTCCTGAAGCTCCTCCCCCCCCCTCCCAATCCAAGAATATGTCTATGATTTACCCTTACACACTCTCGATGCCGCATTTCAATAGTCCCTCCCAACCCCACTACTATATCTTCATCCAGAGTTGTATCTTTATTCACCAATGGTGGACATAAAATTGCTAATTCTTTGCCCACGTTGTCCACACCACATTTGGAAAATTTGCCTTGTCTCGAAATTTCTTCATCTAGTTCATCAGTCGATCACCCTTTGGAGGCCTCCTTATCAGGTGGACATAAAACGACGGACCTCTCCCCGACCATGTCTACGACACATTTTTCCTTCATAGACATATATAGGTTTAGTCCACCTCGCGCCAACATTTTTTTTCTTGAACATATCCAAACTACTATTGTTATCTACAGTCACCGGGGGCATCTGTCCTTGTGTGAAAACCACATCATCGCTCTGGTTCCAGTAGCTTAAACAGAACTCACGCCCTCACGCCCATCTAGATTTTCACCATATTCGTCTAAATTTTGGTTTTCAATCTTGAGTAATTCTCGTCCACTCTTAGTTTGACACATCTTGCGAACACATTTTTCTCCACCCGAAAATGTCATGTCCCTGACTCAAGACACTCCCAATCCCCAACAATGATTAGAACGTTATAGGCAATGTCATCCGGCATATCCAACCTGCCAATTTCAAATAATCGAAATTTTATCACCCACACCTTCCCATAAATCCTGATGGTATGTTGTACACCCCAAGTGCAAATTATACCACATTAATAGTGCATTCATGTTATTAAGTGCGTTATCCACATGTCTTTGAAAGTTTTGAGAGGGCAATACAATAACGTAACAGAAACGAAACTCAATTATCCAACACTACTTTCATTGTAATGCTCTTACAACCACATGCAATTGTTTCTACATTTTAACACTACCACAAAAAAATCGCCAACTTTTCAAATATGGACCATAAGTGCGACTGCCATTGTCCACCACCATTTTAAATCATTTTTACTTGCAATGCAAACCATTTAACGATCCATTAAATCAAAAATTTCCGACATTCACTACTTACCTATTCGCACCTCTGCTTCAAGTTCATCCAGCTCGGTATTAATGGAGGAGCTTTAATTATGGGTAGATAAACTTTTAATTATGGCATTTTAAAATTTAAATTAAATGTTAATTCACCACAAACACATCAAATCAGCATTAATAGCCATTAAATGCTCGCAGGTCGCCGAAAATTTCCCGCCCAAAACCAGATAACACTCAGAGGGGTATTTTGGTCTTTCGCGCTTGCCAGTTTCCCTATTCATTATGGTAGATATCATAAAGATGGGCCATTGTGGTAGAACCTATAAGGCTATTAGCCCATTATGGTAGATCCAGTAAAATTCCCAATAAAATATTAACTAAATTAATTAGAGTTGCACAATTTTTTATTTTAATAATTAGTATATTGATATGATCCTTCCGATTGACCCGAGGTCGCGGTTTAACCACAGATTTTTTTCCTGGTTTTACCAGTTTTTTAAGAGATGGTTTTTAAGACAAACCCGACCCAGATTCTTTGTCGGGTCACCGGTTTTACCAGTTCGACCGCGGGTCCAGGTCGGGTTTCAAAACACTGCAAATGATCAAGTCTTACTCTACTCTCTTACTATATCTCCAACTCATTATTCTATTTTCACATTATTATTGAGTAATTTTAAAATAGAGTTGGATTTACTTCAACTTATAACTATATTTTTAACTTTAAAAAATATTGCAAAAAGATTTCATTCTCGCTTTAAAAATAATTTGTCAGTTGTATCTTATATTTATAAACTTTCCAAAATGATCATAGCTATTTTTAATTTTTTACAAAACTAATAATACTTCATAATATTATTTAAATAAAACATTTTGAAATGGTATATTTTTGTTGATAATTGTGTAATTTAAAATTTAAATTATTGTGTTTATCATTTACATTAAATTATGGATATTTATTTATTTTATTAATTGAAAAGGAAAATATTAAATTAATTAGTATAAATATATGATAATTAAGGAATTGTAAATAAAATAGTTTCACTCAAAAATAGAGTGAAGTTTAATGTTACTCTATAAATAGAATGAAAATTAAAAAATCTATTTTATAGTAGAAAATAAAGATGGGTTGGAGATGCTCTTAAAACTATAAAAAAAAACTCTTTTTTTTGCTTTTTTGTGCACAACTCCTTTCATCCATTCATCAAAATTTGAGCGGTTATAGAAGGAGAAGTAACATCATATATATAATGCAATGCCCTAATATGGTGATCAACAAACAAATGAACCAAATATAATATGCAATACTTAGACAGAATTAACATAGATTGGTAGGAAGTTAAGAGTAAGATGAGCCAGATTGATGCGATTAAACACTTAGTAAACTTAATTCATGTTGCTTCCTCGACTAACTTAAATGTCACATTACATTGTGACATTGATAAAAATTGAATGAATGGTACATTAAGTTACAAACCATTTAAATAGGAAAATAAGACAAATAGACACAATTACATCATTAATTTTTGTACAAGACTCAAGAGAGAAGACTTTGACTCTCACTACAAAAAAGAGTGTTTTATATCATTTATCTTTAATATTTGCATTAGTTTTAAATGATGTAAATGATTTTTACATAATTTAAATAAATGACTTAATAAGTGGTGATGCAAATATTTTACATCATTACAAAAATGATGTAAACATTGCATCAATTATATAACTAATGTTAATATGTATCAATTCTAAAAAATGACATTATATTTTGTATCAATTTATTGAATTGATGTTATTATTTATTTCATTTATAATAATTGATTTTAATATTTTTGTCATTTGTAAAAACTCGAGTCAATTTTAATAAATGATTCTAAAATTGTCTCAGTTTTCAATAAATGATATTACTATTCATAAAAATTAAAAATAAATTATTTAATTAACTAAAAAACGTTTTTCATAAATTTATTAAATAGTTGTTTTAAATATTAGTATTTACGTTTAATAAAAATTTATTAAAAAATAAAAAATATTTCTTATAATAGTTTTAAATTAAATAAGAATAACAATAACTAATAAAATCTTAAAGAGGGTAAGTCTTTCTTATTATTTTTTGTTTCCTATTTTTATATTACAAAGAATTATAATAAAAATAAACTATATGTTTGTGTTCTTATTCTTCTTCCTTCAATATTTTCTTCTTCCTCACTCTACTCTTCTTCATTTTAGGTAATTATCTGTAAAAAACTTTTCTTGCTTCAACCGCTATAAAAAGGTTCACTTATAATAGTAACATATACTAAAAAATCATATATTATATTGATTTAAGGTACAAAAATCATGTTTTTAATATTACTCACTTACATTTTATTTTTATTGTGATAGCAAAAGCTAATGAAAATTGTGATCAACGTTGTAAAGTATATTCTCTTGCATACCAAGAAAAAAAAACTTCAATAACAACAAAGCAACAACTTTAAATATGATGAAAAGAGAGAGGAAAAGATCTCATTTATTATTTGAAGAAAAACGAAAGTGTTGTACATATATCATACATATATATTTACAAGATTTACTACATTAGTTAGCTAAATAAATGCTTTAAAAAATGAGTAATTTTGAAAAATGTCATTTTCATAATGCAACTTTTCACTTTTGCCATTTTTATTATTTTAATCACTTTTTCCATCAAAAACAGTGTGAAAATGATTCTTATACACTTGTTTTATTTTTTCCCAATCTCATTGTTTTCTCATCGATTCTAGTGACGTAATTGATTCATCCTGCTTTTGATTTGTTCTATACCAAGAGGCAGAAGGAGCTGGAGATGGAATTCAAAGAGATAAAGGAAGCAATAGAGAAATTGGAGCTCGTCGATGCTCATGCCCGCTACGTTGTCTCTCTCTCGACTTCTCTTTTTTGTTCATAGGAACTTTTTCCGAAGCTTGCTTTCAATATGTTTACAAGAGCTGCTGCTACAAGACTATTCACAAACACTCATCTGTAAAGGTATGTGTAATGGATTGATGATGATGATGATAAACATCAATAAGAGTCTCTCATTTGAAAATGGGCACATCACAAAGTGACAAGGATAAAAAGTGGCACATTACAAATGGGAAAAATGAAATTGCCCATATTATATAATATTTAAAAATGTTTAAATAGCTTTGAAGTTTATCCAGCTTTATAACCGTGTGTAAACTCATTTATATAGATTTATAACCTTTGTAGGAAACAGTATAAACAATTTTAAATTAGTTATTTAAAACAGTATAAAAAATTTTAAACTAACTGTTTAAAACAGTATAAACAATTTAAACTAGATGTTTAAAACAGTATAAACAATAAAAACAAGCTGTTTAAAACAACATATATAATTTTTAACTTTTTTAACAAACTCATTTATACAGATTTATAACTTTTTGTATAAAACAGTATAAACAATTTTAAACAATTTAAACTCACTGTTTAAAATAGTATAACTTTTTGTATAGATTATGATCTTTAAACTGGCTGTTTAAAACAATATAAACAATATCAATTAGATGTTTAAAACAATATAAACAATTTAAATTAGTTGTTTAAAAGACTTTAAACAATTTAAAGTGACTGTTTAAAATAATATAAATAATTTGTAAATTTTTTTAACAAACTCATTTATACAGATTTATAACTTTTTGTATAAAACAATATAAAAATCTAAACAACATGTTTAAAAAAATTTAAACAATTTAAACTGACTGTTTAAAATAGCATAACTTTTTGTATAGATTATGATCTTTATACTGGCTGTTTAAAACAGTATAAACAATATAAATTAGATGTTCAAAACAATATAAACAATTTAAACTAGATGTTTAAAAGAGTTTAAACAATTTAAACTGACTGTTTAAAATAGTATAACTTTTTGTATAGATTATGATTTTTATACTGACTGTTTAAAACAATATAAAAAAGTTAAGCTGTTTAAAAAATATAAACAACTTAAACTATTTGTTTAAAATAATTTAAACAATTTAAACCGACTGTTTAAAATAATATAACTTTTGTATAAATTATGATCTTTAAACTGGTTGTTTAAATCAGTATAAAAATTAAAATTAGCTGTTTAAAAAATATAAACAATTTAAACTAATTGTTTAAAATAATTCTAAATAATTTCAATTAACTGTTTAAAATAATATAACTTTTTGTATAGATTATGATCTTTATACTGGTTGTTTAAAATAATATAAAAATTTTAAATTAGCTGTTTAAAAAACTATAAACAATTTAAACTAGTTGTTTAAAATAATTTAAACAATTTAAACTAGTTGTTTAAAATAGTATAACTTTTGTATAGATTATAATTTTTAAACTAGTTGTTTAAAAAAGTATAAACAATTTAAATTAACTATTTAAAAACATATAAACAATTTAAACTAGATGTTTAAAATAATGTAAACAATTTAAACTAAATTTTTAAAACAATATAAACAATTTAAACTAGCTGTTTAAAACAGTATAAACATTTTAAACTAGCTATTTAAAACAATTTAAATAGTTTAAACTTTCTGTTTAAAACAGTATAAACAATATAAACTAACTGTGTAAAATAATATAAACAATTTAAACTAACTATTTAAAACAGTATAAAAACTTAAATTAGTTGTT
Source organism: Iberis pinnata (assembly GCA_900406425.1). Classification (NCBI taxonomy): domain Eukaryota; kingdom Viridiplantae; phylum Streptophyta; class Magnoliopsida; order Brassicales; family Brassicaceae; genus Iberis; species Iberis pinnata. The sequence goes on along the minus strand of OVBE01004757.1, from coordinate 15,456 downwards.
TAAAATAATATAATTTTTTTAGATTATAAACTTTATATTAACTGTTTTAAACAGTATAAATAATTTAAACTAGTTGTTTAAAACAATATAAACAATTTAAACTAACTGTTTAAAACAATTTAAAAAATTTAAGCTGACTATTTAAAATTGTATAACTTTTTGTATTGATTATGATCTTTAAACTGGCTGTTTAAATCAGTATAAACAATTTAAATTGGCTGCTTAAAACAGTATAAACAATTTAAACTAGCTGTTTAAAATAGTATAAACAATTTAAACTGGCTGTTTAAAATAGTATAATTTTTTGTATAAATTATGATCTTTAAACTGGCTGTATAAAATAGTATAAAAAATTTGAATTAGTTGTTTAAAACAATATAAACTAGCTGTTTAAAAAAATTTAAACAATTTAAGTTGACTGTTTAAAACAGTTTAAAATAGTGTAACTTTTTGTATAGATTATAATCTTCAAACTAGCTGTTTAAAACAGTATAAACAATTTAAACTAGTTGTTTAAAAGAGTTTAAAAATTTAAAATAACTGCTTAAAACAGTTTAAACAATTTAATCTATTTGCACCACACAGTAAGATAATTCCTAATCCCATCCTAACTAACTAAAGGAATTGCTGGTTTCCTAATCTGCCTTTTGTCAAACTTTTGACTCGATAAAACATTGAAAACGAGGAATCCCATATGCATGATCAGAATCATGCTCTGATACCGCTCTTGTAACACCCCCAACCGGCCTAGGACTAAGGAACGTCCCTAGACGTCTCGGGAGCGCCACTTTGATGCTTGTAGCCGGCCAGCTAGGATTCCGGGAAGACTCGTTCACCTTGGTTGTCCAGCCGCGAACATCGTTTCGCTCAATCTTGGCCCGTGGCTTTTCAACCCGTTCCAAGATCGTGCGTCGTGTTAGCCTGACCTAGGTTAATATCAGTTGAGATCCAGATATTCGGAAACCGATTCTTTATTAAATTTCAAAAGTTACAAACGAATACATTTTTCCAGCTAGGAGCCTAATGCTCAACATGGTTTCTAATAAAAGACATACTTCTTTTACAAAAGGCAGGGTAACTATACCAGCGACCTAAGCTCCTTTCCCTTATGTGGTTTCCCTCTACTGGTTACCTGCAAAACAAAAGGTCTAGTGAACAACTAATTTGCTCAGTGAGTCGAGGTTCCCCTAACATGAATAATAAATCCTAACCCAAACCCAAAATAACAATCAACACACATCAAGCAAATGCAATGCCTGCAAACATTAAATAAACGTGATACCACAACCATTCTCTTCACATCATCTTTTCACACCACCATTTTCCTCACATCATTCTCCTAACCAGCACCCTCATCACTCAACACCCTCAATTGGTGATCCACCTCGTCTATAACCCGAGTCACACAGACTCTCCTAAGGTTCAATAGACCGCATCATCCTGCCTAAAGGGATTACGATGACCGACGACACATTCACACACACTCACTCATTCATCTCTTACCTTTAGAACCATGACCCTTCAACCACCACCATGTTCTAACAAGTAACCATGGCTATCAACCATGTCCAATCCAATTCCACGACCCTCTTCCACCACCATGTGGCCCTTCTCTCATAACTAGGGTTTCCTTGATTCATATACAATATTTTAAGGTTATCACTTATAATTTGGCAATATGTTTATTCTGATCTCACCCAATATGTTGATTCTGATCTCACCATCCGTTCGAACCTTGACCTGCTTAAGTCTAATCTTTTTGTCTCAAATTCTACAATATGATATATATCCTTAAATGAAGACTTCTCATCCATATTAGATTTATCCTTGACCTTGGATATGATCTACAATCATATGGCTTACCCGCAATCTTACTTGAACGCATTCGGGTCGAACTAGAATTAAGTCACAATCCGATTGACCTTATCGGGAAATACAATCCTCTTTATTATTTTCCATTCTTTCTTTGGGTTATAGATACTCTAAGATCTCTTGATGATTCACCATTAATTTTGGTTCGAAGTCGTTCATCTTTGCTACTTGGCCTTGTACGCTATTTATAGGCTATGGTTCCTTCCATTGAGCATTGACCAACTTCTTTAATTTTCTTGGCTAGTTCTTAGGCCTAGATGAGGGTCATTACAGTGTTGGTTTGTGTATCCATCATTAACCGCCTTTTTTTTTTTTATCAAATTGCCAAGGCCTTCCAAAAAGGATATGGCTTGAATCCATGGGATACTCATCACAAATGATCTCATCCCGATACCTACCAATGGTGTTTGGAACCATTACCTGTTTAGTGAGCTTAAACTCCCCATTTTCATTCAACCATTGCAACATGTCCGGCTTAGGGTGTTTGCCCATTTTGAGTCCAAGCTTACCTACCAGAGATTCTGCTTGGACCGGGTAATCAATGGCTTCTTCTTCGGATTCTTGATCATTCTCATCTTCTGAAATAACTTCTCCCGATTCTAGGAGGATCATGGCCTTTTTGTTGGTACACTCATTGTCATAATGGCCAAATCCGTGGCACTTGAAATATTTTACATCTCGGGATCGAGTGGTTTTGATCTTTTCTCCTTCTTTTGGCTTGGGCTGTTTTGTTGCTAAAGCCTCCTTTAGTCCCTGATTTTTGCTTGAGTTTTTGTTCAAAGAGAGTGCCCCTTGTGAAGAAGTTCGTAAATATCACCAAACTCTTGCATCTTGAGCCGGCCTTGAATGTCTCGGTTAAGGCCAGCTACGAAACATGCCATCGTTTCCTCGGGGCCTTCATCTACTACGGACTTGATCATCAAGGTTTCCATCTCTTGATAGTAATCTTCAACTCCTTTTCCCCCTTGAGTAAGCCGCCTTATTTTGTGATGAATCTCTCGGCCATAATGGCTCGGCACAAAATATTTTCACCTAAACACTTGAGAGAAAACACGAAGAGTGATAGTGAGGCTATCACTCTTGGTGTTTCCTAGGGCTTCAACTTTAACTTCTGCCTCAAGCCTAAATTCCTAAGGTAAGGACTTGAAAACTCGCCATCTTTGAAGCACATATAGTCTGCCTGCAAAGTTAGACGTGTCTCCATTTTAACGCGCATAACTGTACCCATTTGGACAACATCATACTGCACATGGATGAAAACATGCGGTCTTTTAAGCGCACATAACCTAGCCAAGAAAACTACTTCGATTCATATCATCCCCTCTCCCTTTAAATGGAATTTTCCTCAAATCCAAGTTATTTCACCTTCAAGAGTCTTCTCTGATACCAAATAATACGATTTCTCCATGGACCTACTCCGAATGTGACTTTAAGACAAAAAGAAAACAAAATAAATATTAGATTGATCGAATGGAACACAAAAGGTTGCGGAAAAGTCCTTTGATTCACCGGTAGAAGGTGGGGATGGATGGCTGGGTACTTTATGATGGAAATAGAACTTCATCAAGTGATTATGAAGCTATCAAATTCTTGTGTTGATATGCCTTTGGCCGTAGGTATCACGCCTACAAAGAAGAGCCAATAGACGGTGCCTTGTAGAGAATTACCTCCAAGGCTACAATGTTCAAAGAACAAGGGATCCAAGTTTATAAAATCTTTGATAAAATTGGATGAATATTACATGAGTTACAAGCCATTTAAATAGGGAAATAAAACAAAGAGATACAATTACAACATTAATTTTCATACACGACTCAAGAGAGAAGACTTTGACTCTTTGACCTAACTCTTGATCTTCTATGACTCTTTATCTTCAAATGCGCACAAGATGAACCACTTGGGCTTTCTTGATTAGCTTGGGAAACTTCTAGGGCTTCAACTTTGACTTATGCCTCAAGCCCAAATTCCTAAGGTAAAAACTTAAAAATTCGCTATCTTTGAAGCACATATATTCTTCCCGCGAAGTTAGACATGTTTCCATTGTAACGCGCATAACTCTGTACCCATTTGGTCATTTATTGTGATCTTGAACTCTTTGGAAATATAAATCAGAAACCTACAACTCTTATGAAGTTTTTGAGTCCGAAATCATACCGAAAATTCATGAAAACATGCAGTCTTTTAAGCGCACAGAACCTGACCGAGAAATCTACTTCGATTCATATCACAATAACTAATAGTACCTCAACACTATACTGAATGCTTTGGTCTAACTGAATATGTATCATGGAAGAAATTACGCAGCAGATTTCATAAGTCATTAAGCTCAATTAGAAACACGCATTACCGAAGAACAACAAATTCCCTTGAAATGCTTGGGGTTCGGTACATGAGAGAGTAATATGTTCTTCAAAAGATCCAATATAAATTACCCATAGTATCTCCAAAAATCCATGATAAGACTGTAGCAGACCCGCTTTCCGACCATCTAGAACAAGGAAATGGACTCACTAGTTGAAGCTGGATCAAGACGTGGTGTGAACGATATCGCGCGGTGGTAAATAGACACGTGGGTGAGACGGAATCCCTTGCAAGATGACTTAACATCCGTCAAACTCTAAACATGAAGATGTGACCAAAATCTAGCATTGAATAGGAGCAAATTGAGCAGCCATATATCTAGTGTAAAACAAGGAGACTCGAAAGCTGAAGCTTTTACCGGCCTAGCCATAAAGTCAACAACAGGATTCTCCATGGCCATATCCAAAACCCGCGACGAATAGAGTCAAATCAACATTCTTCGGTGGGCGAACTCAAAAAACAATACAACAACGATAAGACTTCCACAATGGTGCTTAGCAGAGCACATTGGATCTATCAAGGTCCTCCGCTATGTAGTGAAATAGTCGTCAACCCAAACAACACAAGACATAAAAAACTGGAGAAGCAAAAACCGAAGAAAAAGAACACGAATAGTGGTTAGAGGCAAGGCGAGTCTGGCGGTTTTCGCCGATGCTGGAAGCTATTCTAATAACTGTCTTGAAAACCGTATCTGAAAGCACATATTGGTGGCTATGATATGGTGAAAAAGTACAAGACTAAACGAATTCCCAAACTTCTTTTTATTAGAAATTAAAATCAATAAATCTTTCAACTCATTTGGTTGGTTTTAATTCACTTTTAGTTTTCTCATGAATTGCTAATTTCTCAAGTTAAAAATATGACTTTCTATCTCTCGTTTAAAGAACTACTTACAAATGATCAAGTCCTATTCTACTCTCGTTAATGTTAGAATTCGTAACAATTTAACGCTTTATAAATTCTAATTACGGATTTATTTACCAGGATTCGTGCAAATACTGAAATAAATCTAGAATANCCAAAAATCAAAATGTTCATATGGAAGGCACTCTCTGGGGCTTTGGCGGTCGCAGATTGTATGCGTGCTCATGGATTACAAGCACAATTGAGATGTAAACTTTGCAATGCCGGGATTGAAACAGTAAATCATGTGCTGTTTGAATGCGTCATTGCCACCAACATTTGGCAAGTTGCATCAATTCCAGGAATCTTCTACAAAGGATTTCTCGCATCAGTGAATCCTTCGCCTCGGTCTCTTTCCATGCGTCATCCCCTTCCGCCAACTCCATAGCAAGAGACATCGCCAAAAGCGTTAACAAATATGGTCTTCTCCAATCTTACCTAGCTTTGGGAGGTCCTTCTTGGCTTCATTCGCGCATACAGAGAGAAGTTTAAATCCACTTGTAAGGGTGGTATTTTTCAATTTACAAATAAGTTTGTATCTAATTATTATTGTAATTGCTACTATTTGTTTTCTTTTTATTTTTTATGAATGGGAAAAAAATAATTCTAGAATACAGAGTTTGAATATACCTGGATATTCTGCACGGAACAACTAACCGAATCAGTCTAAGATTTCTGAGCACTCCAAGTATCGTGTCTCTACCGGTATCTACACGCACACAAACTGAATCTGACTCATTATTTTAGTACCGACAAGATATATCTTTGCCTCCTTTTCTCTATTAGGGTTTTTTCGTTTCTCCGTTAACTTCACGTTCACCTCATTAAGCATATATATATATATATATATATATATAACACGGTGATGGGCTTAACCCATATATAAATGTGATGATAATCACTTTTCATAACTAAACGTGAATTACATATACATTATATTTAATTAATTTAATTAAAATAGGAAGTTCATTATTATAAGTTTATGGGGGAATTTAAAATTTGTCATTTTATGGATGTCATTATTCATCTCTGCCATTTTGAGAAAGCACTATTTAAATTTGCGTTTTTTTTTATTGAGCAAATGACCAAAGTATCCTCACGTTAAATCTAGCTATTGTTGATCGACTTCTCTAGGTTCCAAATACCATCACCGTCATCTTCCTCACCGTCATCTTCTTCTCTTCTGCATCAACTCAACAACTATTCCTGAGAATGAGAAGAAGAATCATTGCGAGATTTATGATGCTTTGTTCTTTCTTTAAAAGATCGAATACATTTTTCTCCTTCGCTATGAACGGTGGATATTAAATATGTGACTTGAGAAGTGATGAAGCGTATCATAACAGAAAGAAGAAGAATTTGGAGATCAATATCGATGAAATTTTGTGTGTTTCTCTTTCTCTAATTTCTCTCATACTTTGTGTTTGATTCTTCATTTAGTGTAAGAATTCATTCTACTTTTTGGATTCTTTGCTAATGAGGAGGAGAATCTTTGTTTTACTTTAAACATTGGTTCTGTTTTATGTTTTAATCGGATGTGCGTTTATTCTTTATCAAAGGTATCAAAGCAAAGACGAACCTCGGAATCTATGGATGATAATATCATAAATCAGTTGGACGAGTTGGAGTTAATTCAGCGATCGAAGCGTTTGATTTCAGAGACAACTAGGGTTTCACAATTGACAAATCGCAAGAGAAAGGTCTTTAAGAGTTTATCGTGTAAAGAAAATGAAGAGAGAATATCACAAGGTTTGTGTATGTTTTGCGATGAGTTAGAAACTCCTAGACATCACTTACGACACCAAAATTCAGTGATTTTGATGATAGATAATGAGGAAGATCATCTCTCTGATGATGACCTTGAAAAAATTGTTGAATCCATAAAACTTGAAACTAGAAGAAAGGAGCTACATTGTGATGTCGAAGCTGAAAATATTTTAAAAGAAGAGGATACAAACGTTACAAATATGATTCAAGACGAAGAATCAATTTCTATTCAAACAAAAACAGCTCAATATCTTGAGGTACACAATCTTGACATGGAACCTAGTCTTTGTAGCGTGTTAAGACTTTTGATTGATGTTGGTGGCGAGAACAATGACTTTGAAGTGGTAGAATTTGAAAATTTACTTGTAGCCCACCAAGTGTTTGAAAAATGTCTATAAGAGGATACAAGGGATATCGAGAAAAGATGAGATTATTCCGAAAAACGTGGAAGTTCAGATTCAAACAAAAGAAGCAATGGACAGCTTGGCTAAGGTCTAATCAGAAACTAATTGACATAAAGAAAGTATGGCTGAGGAAGAAGAAATGGAAATATGATAGTTTGTGTTGTGAAAAGAAAGCAACCGCCAATAAAGTTACGAAAATTAGTTTACTGTTTAATTCTAGTTTTGATTGGAGAAGGCTTATCGAGTTAGTAGAAGTTTATTTCGACAAAAACTTCTGCCAAGAAAATACAAGACTAGGGAGATTAAAAACAATGGATATAGTAAGGCTTTCATGGTTCAAGGTTAGGCACAATGAAAAAAAGAATGAAAGGAAGAACTACAAAAGTAATGTGCAAAGGAATGGTTTACTATATGGACCCAACTCATTTGAATCAATTGCACTAGTTCAAGTATATGAGATTGTGTTTGCTATCGTACTTCTTGTCATGAGAAAAACGGATTTGCAACATGAGTATGTTTTTGACGATTTATTTGGTCTTCAAGAAAAACAATTACGTGAGTTTGGTGTCAAGGAGTGGGGTGTGAGGCATCACAAATCGACTAATGTCAAGACACATCTCAATGCACACCCAATATTCAACAAAATGCTTAACAAGAGAAGAAGATATAAGCATCGTAGCTTAAAATTTTTTGCTCTTGGGAATTCTCAATTTCAAGTGAAACACAGGTGGATGTTTAAGTTTAAAATTTTATTGCTTGGGGTTGAAGAGCAATCAGCTGAAGGAACTTTTAAGAGAGGGTTATTAGGTAACCTATTACATAGAGGAGGATTTGAGTGTGTGGTTCAATTTGGGGCTGTGTTACAATCTGATTGTAGACTTTATGGAGCTACCAATGTACTACAATCTAAACGTCAAGCTCTGGTTTGTAGAAATTCAGCAGGTGGGATGTAACTCAATGGATGTTGCAGTTTCTGAGCTGGTTTGGTTGAACAAGCATCTGCATGAGTGTCACATTATGTCGGTCGTTTTGGTTTTGTTTTTGTGACGTTCAACAAGTGATGCACAGTGGGAACAACTCAATCTACCATGAGTCACAAACTAAGAAGAATTTCCCTCCTAACTCTTTATATGGACAATGTTGGTATAATGTCTTCTTAGGATATATGATGGTGGCTCAGCTTTTTAATGTAGGAACACTACATAAGTTTATTTATGGTTCTTCACCAAGACCACCAGAAAAGCCTAGTGTTCCCAATCTCAAGCTCATTCCATTCAAGTGAATATCAAATGGTTGTCCATGACTGGTCTTCTTATATAAACTTTGAGGACAAGGTTTTCAAAAGGAGGGAGATTTGATATAGGAAATAGGGGAAGACACGTGTAATGGTGATGAAAAGAAATGGATGGTGGAGATGAGAAGAGATGAATGGTGGAGATTAAATGTGTGACTTGGGAAGTGATGAAGCGTATTATAACAGAAAGAATAAGAATTTGGAGATCAATATCAATGAAATTTTGTGTTTGATTCTTCATTTAGTGTAAGAATTCATTCTACTTTGTGGATTATTTGCTAATGCCGAGGAGAATCTTTGTTTTACTTCAAAACATTGGTTCTGTTTTACGTTTTAATCGGATGTGCGTTTATTCTTTATCACTTTCGCCTCGCACCTCGCCACCGTGGGATTCTGTTTCACTATGGTAGCTTTCTGGTGCATCTTAAAGCAGACCTGTGTTGGTCTCTCTATACGTGATTTTCTTCATAGTTTGATCTCAGTTACGTTCGAATGCTCAGTTTTACTTAGTTGAAATAAGTGAATACTATGATTTATAATCTGGAAAAAGATAAAATTCTAGCTAAATCAGATTGAGATTCTGCATTTATCTTAGTAGCAATTAGGTTATGCTGATGTTTTATAGAATTTTGAGATATTATTGCATTTAGATATCAAAATTGTATAATGTCTGGTTTAGGTCTTATTAGTATCATCTTTTGGATGCTTTTATAAAGCAAAGTTATAGCATTTTGGAAATTGATTTCAGATTTAAATGTTGGGCATTTGGGTTTATTACTCATGTACTGTTTGCTTTCAACGCTCTTGCTCATGTAGCCAGGCACACTTATATCTGAAAAAGGTTTTGTGAGCTTGCTACCAAACCCTTTCTAAACAGAATTTGGGAATTTTGATATGTTGAAATAGTTATTGGGTTTGTTGCTTCTGGAGGCTTAATGTATAAGCATCTTATGAAAAATTTTGTAACTTTCTTTAGTCTTTGTTGTAAACTAAGTTACTTATATGTTTGTGTTCTCTGGATGGTAAGAGTGATCTTCATTTAGTATACTGATTTTTTATACTGCAATCGACAATTTCTACCTAGCCAACGAGCAGCTGAAGACCTCACCTTCCAGGAAAGATGGGATAGATGAAACAACCGAGATCTCACTAAGAATCTATGGATGTGGTCTGGTATGATCAAAGGACAAGAGAAGAAAATTTAATAGATTACTTGAAATTAAAGAGAGGCTTTGAAATAAAGAGAAGAAGTTTAGTATAAATATGGGACTCGATTGTAAGGACTCTTTATGCATTTTGTGAGGAATGAGACTTAGATCTTGAGGCAATTTTTCTAGAGAGAAATTGAGAGGATCTTAAGGATTCAATTTTTCTAGAGAGGAATTGAGAGGATCTTAAGGATTCAATCCTTAAGATATTTGGGTTTGTAATTGGATTATTTTGCCATAGTTTCAAAAAATTTCAATCAGTAATTACTTATATACCTATTTATATTGTTTTATACATCAAGTTATAAAAGATGGATAATTAGTTTACTTAAAATTAATCATTATTTTAACTTTCTAAATGTTATCTAATATTAGTGTATTTTTATACTATTTATACTGTTTTAAACAGTTAGTTTAGATTGTTTATACTTTTTTAAACCAATGGTTCTAAAGTTGTATATTTTTATACTATCTACTATTTTAAACAACTAGTTTAGAATTATTTATACTTTTTAAACCAAAGGTTCTAAAGTTGTATTAAAAAAATATCATTATCTATATTATCTAGTCTAGTAAATGATATCATTGTCTATACTGTTTATACTATTTATATTGTTTTAAACGTCTAATTTATTTGACAAAAAAATAGTTAGTTTAAAATTGTTTATATTTTTTTTTTAAACCAAAGTTTCTAAAGTTGTATAAAAAATATCATTATCTATATTATCTAGTCTAGTAAATAATATCATTGTCTATATTTCTTATACTATTTATATTGTTTTAAACAGTTAGTTTAAAATTGTTTATATTTTTTAAACCAAAGCTTACAAAGTTGTATATTGTTTATACTAATTATATTGTTTTTATACTGTTTTAAACAATTAGTTTAAAATTGTTTATACTTTTTTAAACCAAATTTCTAAAGTTGTATATTGTGTATACTATTTATACTATTTCTACGGTTTTAAGCAAGTAGTTTAAAATTGTTTATACTTTTTTTAGACCAAAGGTTATAAAGTTGTATAAAATATATCATTATCTATACAATTATTTTTCTACCATTTGAAAAATTATTTATACTGTTTTAAATCTATTTATACATATTTATACATAAGTTATAAAGTTGGATTAAATTATTTTTCCATAGTTTCAAAAAGTTTCATTCAATAATTACTTATATACATATTTATACTGTTTTATACATCAAGTTATAAAGGATGGATAATTAGTTTACTTAAAATTAAACATTGTTTTAACTTTCTAAATGTTATTTAATATGAGTGTATTTTTATACTATTTGTAATGTTTTAAACAGTTAGTTTAGATTGTTTATATTTTTTTAAACCAATGGTTCAAAAGTTGTATATTGTTTATACTATTTATATTGTTTTTATACTGTTTTAAACAACCAATTTAGAATTGTTTATATTTTTTTAAATCAAAGCTTCTAAAGTTGTATAAAAAATATCATTATCTATATTATTTAGTCTAGTAACTAAAATTTAATAAAATTAATAAATCATCTAAAAGTTTATGATTTATAACTTTTTGTATAAAACCGGATAAATAGGTATGTATGATATATTATTTACTAGAATAGATCATATAGATAGTGATATTTTTGTAAAAATTAAAATTTTTTTGTTTAAAAGAGTATAAAACAGTGTAAATAATTGAAATTGCTATAGTCAAAGATATTATTTACTAGACTAAATAATATATATATATATATAATAATATTTTTTATACAACTTTATAAACATTTTAACAAACTAATTTGTATAGATTTATAACATTTTGTATAAACCCGAATATATTGGTATAAATGAGATATTATTTTTAAAAGAAGCTAAATGAGATATTATTTATTAAAAAAGATAATATAAATAGTGATATTTTCTGTAAGATCTAAAACTTTATGTTTAAAAGAGTATAAAATAGTATAAACAAAGTGTTTAAAACAATATAACAATTAAAACTAGAGGTTTAAAATAGTTAAGACAATTAAAAATATATGTTTAAAATAGTTTGTAATTTGTAATAGATAGTGGCGAAATGTAATGACTTTGAACAATAGAAGTTCCGTTTTAAACCTATTTATCCGGTTTTATACAAAATGTTATAAAGCTGGATAAATTAGTTTGTTAAATTTCAAAAAATTGTTTATACTATTTTATACAAAAAGTTATAAATATGTATAAATGATTTTGTTAAAAAATTTAAAATTTGTTTATATTGTTTTAAGCAGCTTGTTTAAAATTTTTTATACTGTTTTAAACATCTATTTTAAATTGTTTATCTTTACTATTAAAGGAGAAATACATTTTTGGAGGAATTTAAAATAAAGCGAATATTTACAACAACTGCCATTGGGTTAAAAAAATTTTAAAGACCAAATGAGTTTGTTAAAAAATTTTAAAGACCAAATATGTATAAATGAGTTTGTTAAAAAATTTAAAATTTGTTTATATTATTTTAAGCAGCTTGTTTAAAATTTTTTTATAATGTTTTAAACAGCTATTTTAAATTAAAAATCTTTACTATTAAAGGAGAAATACATTTTTGGAGGAATTTAAAATAAAGAGAATATTTACAACAACTGCCATTGATTTTCGTGATTTTTTTCTCTTTATCAGCCTACAAAACGCGCGGATCCTGGGTTAGATCTGATTTTTTTTTAAAAAAATCGGTCGGTGTCTCGAGTCTGATTCCTATCTAATACATTTTCATATCAAACAATTTACTCGTCCAGGTTTTAAAAATTCAGATGATTTTCTATTTTCGTTTAAGGTGACAATAATTCAGATTTTATTGTTGCCTTAGTTATGATTCACCGTAGAAGTTTTTTGATTAATTTATGGAGTATACAAGATTTTGTTAAACGTAATATTCTGATTCTTAACTACAAAATCTTCAAAAAAAAAAATCGTATATGTTCATTTTACTATATATATTAGCATCCACTTCTTCTCCAGAACACACAGTATACTCGATTTAAGGTTTTAAATTTAAACATATTTGATTCACAAGTATTCTCAAAAGTATGCTTTTCGAAGTTGAGGTAAAGTTGGTTTATGCTCTACTTATGTTTGTTATTTATGTTTACTTTTTCTGTAGTTGATTAAGTCACAATTTTTTATATAACTATAATTAATCGATGATGATAATTAATATTCTACATACATTATTTCATTCTTTGTAGATTATGGATGCAACATTGAATAAAAAAGAAAAATCCACCATGATCAATAAACCGAAGGTAAGCTTAAAATTACAAAAATTATTTATACGATGCTTTTCATTATTTATTTAGTTTCTCATCGTTTGTATTCCTTTTTTTGGTTTTATCAGATGAAAGCACCATTGAAAAACAATGAAATATGCATTGTAATTGAAGAGGAGGTACAGATTTTACTAAACTATTTGCGTTTATTTATTAATACTTTAATTTTTTACAGATCAATATATGTTATTTTTAAAAATAATTATTTTAGACAATGGAAACACCAATGAAACCTAATGAAAAATGAATCATCATCGAAGAGCCAAAGGTAAAATCCAATACTATTTTTTTGTATTGATTTAGTTAAATTTAAACTGGTACATTCAATATTGATTAATATATAGATTTTTGAATTCTACAATATTCTTTCATCTGATCTAATATATTGTTTATAATATTGTTAAATAACCTAATTGTACTTATTCAACCAGGTGTAGTATATATAGATCAATCAAGATCACACACATTACTCTAAGGTATAATTTTTAATTTTCAGTATTATATATAGTCAACATATATCTTTCACTTTAGGCTACTATATTATTGATATTGATTTTTAGAGTAAGTTTTTGGTGTGAAAAATGTTTTCACATGCTGGTAAAAGAATGTCAATTGTAACTCAAGATCAGTTAGAACATTTAGCTAATGTATCTACCGCAATCAAACGAGTAAAAAAGAGACTGAAGCATATTATAAATGATGTATGTTTCAAACGAAACAGTACCAAGATGCTTACGAGAGTTCAGAAATGTTAAGGTTGAAGATTGCAAAGAAAGATGCAAATATTAGTTTGCTTTATCGTATGGTGGGTTCAAGAACTTCTCAAAAAAATTTGTGATTCCTAATGTGGATTACGACAAAATGAGATTTCCAAAAAATCGCAATGAAGAGTTATAAAAATTTTAATTATAATATTTTTTTGTTGGTGTTAGTATAAGTTTAGATTTTTTAATGTTATTTATGATAAAATTGAATTTACATCTAATAATTTATTTAATGAACAAGTAATTTAATTTTGATATTGTGATGTGTGTTGCTAAACCTCAAAACATTTCAATAATCCTATTTATTTAAGGGAAAGTGCGTAAATTATTTGTAACAATATCCAATATTTCTTACCAAAAATCGTTACAATATTTTATTATTTCTAACAAAAAAAATTTAATTTTATAAAATGAGACGATCTACAGAATACATAACCTAACTTATTCTATTAATATTGTTATTATTAATTTCAATAATTCATTTTCAAATTATTATATTTGTAACAAAATAGACACATATGAGAAAAAGTTCAGAGCATTCAAATTAATAATTTTTCTATAAATACTTATCTTTAAATTAATTTTAGCATTATGTTAATTTTTTAAAAACAAGTAGAAAAATAATTTATATTAGCTTCTATTTTTCGTTATTTTATTAGCTTTATAAAGTCATAATTATTAGTTTGTTAGAACTAATATGTATAAAGCCAATCCTTCCATTTGCAACAAACCTGAATGAAGATAAAGTTGAAAAATATGACATTTAATTTTTAAATTTTGTAATTTATTCAATAAAGGGTAAAATAATTTTATTGTTAGTATTCTCGATTAAATTTTCTTAATTATATTATAAATTTAAGAATAAGAATCAAAATATAAATTCTTCTCGATAAAAAAACGAAATCTTTGTTACTAGAATAGATATCCATTAGCCGATTAAATTTAACAACACAAAAAACATAACTATAAATATATAAAACATATAAAGGAATACACAACCATCCTAGGTTTCTAATTGTTTAAATATATCTTGAAATCACGTTTTAAGTTGACATCGGGAACAAATGCGTAGAGAACAACGGTATTTGCGATTTCTTTTTCCGCTTCGACTTTTTTAATTTCTTCTTCTAGGTTGAAAGTTGGTTCTGTTTTAATCTTTTTTAAAATAGATAACGCCCCATCTATCTTAGCAGCTTTTAGTTGTTTATTGTATCGTTCTTCTTTGTATTCTGATTGTTGTTGGATGGTTAAGATGGCCGATCTGTATTGGATTTCGGTTGTGAGTTTTTCTATCCTTATGCCTATAGAGTCTAGATCATCAACCGATTCATTGGTTGATATCAGTTCAATCGGCCACTCGGTTCTTCGGGATTCATGTTGTAGGTTAATGTGAAATAGAAGGATAATGTTTTGGTTTCAATGTTTTTAAAGTGCGATCGACAGAGCGGAATGACCAGAAAAATCAGTGATGTTTGCAGAGTTTGGTGTTGTATTAGGTTTAAGTAGGAGATGGTTATTTATAATGTTACTAAATCATTTAATGTATTAGAAGTGGTTGTTATATGTCAAGTTTTATTATTAAAAGAGATTGTATTTTATC
>OVBE01004756.1:0-23182 GCA_900406425.1 Iberis pinnata | reverse complement strand
AATTCTGAATTTCTTTAAAAAATTCAATAAAAATACAAAAAACTAATTTCAAAACTTGTTTACATTTTAATAAATTAAAACCAAAAAAATAAAAAAACNAAATCAAGAAAAATTCTAAAATAAAATAAATTTCAAAACAAGTTTAAATTTTTAAAAATGGAAAAAAAATCAAAAACTCAAAATTATTTGTGAAAAATTTAAAAAATTCTTAAATTTTATTAAAATTTCAGTTTTAAAGGAATATATTAAGGATAAAATAAAATTTAATTTTTTTGAATAAAAATTGAATATTTTTAATAAAGTTTAAAGAAATGTTTAAAATTAAGAACATTAACCAATTGTTCATTCTTTAAACTTTATTAGAAAAATATTGGATTTTATTAAAAAAATTAAATTTTATTTTTATCCTTAGTATATTACTTTAAAACTGAAACTTTAATAAAAATTTTGAATTTTTGAATTTTTTCACAAATAGTTTTGAGTTTTTGATTTTTTCCATTTTTAAAAATATAAATTTATTTTATTTTAAAATTTTTCTTGATTTTTTATAATTTTTTTATTTTTTTGGTTTTATTTTTTTATTTTTTAATTTATTAAAATGTAAAGATGTTTTGAAATTGTTTTTTTGTATTTTTAATTAATTTCTTAAAGAAATTCAGAATTTTTTTTAATTTTAATAATTTTTTGATGGTATAATTTTGATTTATTAATTTTTAAACATAATTTTAATATAAATTACGTTTTGTGTGGTTCTGGATATAAAAATTTTATTTCGTGGGGAAATAGATTGCAAATTTTATTTTTTGGTGATTTAGATAGAAGCCTAAACTTTGGAGGGATAGATAGTGATATGAAAATTTTGAGGGGTTGTAGATTGTCGACCCTTAATAATTTAATACTATAATAAAATAATGAACAGATTACAACATGTTACCTCTAAGTTGACGCACAGTGGAGAGAGAAAGAGAAAGAGAGAGTCCGTCTCTTCGCTGTCAACAAAATCGGTTGGAAAATGTACTCAGCGATTCGGTCGCTTCCACTCAACGGTGGGCACGCCGGTGAGTACAATGGACCTCTTGACGGAACCAATCTTCCCGGAGACGCCTGTTTGGTCTTAACTACAGACCCAAAACCTCGTCTCCGATGGACGGCTGAGCTCCATGAGAGGTTCATTGACGCAGTCACACAGCTCGGCGGTCCTGAGAGTGAGTACTTTTTCTACTTGATTTATAGAAAGCATATTCCCTTTTTAAGATCCTAATTTATTTATTGTTCAGAAGCAACACCTAAAGCTATCATGAGAACAATGGGGGTAAAGGGCCTTACCCTTTACCATCTCAAATCACATCTTCAGGTTTCTCTATTTTTACTTAACATCTTCCCAACTTTGACTTTTATTAATCCTATTTGGTGTTTTGCTCCACAGAAATTCCGCCTAGGAAGGCAAGCTTGCAAAGAATCAACTGAAAACTCCAAGGATGGTAGTAGCTCTTTAGATCCATATTTCCAAATTGATAATCCATGACTTTTTTCACTAATTCCGGCTACTTGATGCTGCTGTAGCCTCTTGTGTTGGGGAGAGTCAAGACACAGGTTCATCTTCATCATTGAGATTGGCTGCTCAAGAGCAGAACGAGTATGGTTACCAACATTTGATTTTTCCCTTACATTTTTCTGCTATTACTGATTAGTAATTTGTAAACAAGGGGTTACAAAGTCACTGAAGCTCTACGCGCTCAGATGGAAGTCCAAAGAAGACTCCATGAGCAATTGGAGGTTTGTTTTCTTCGTTTCTCTTGAAATGTTTGATTCAATAGTAGAACCCTTTTTCCATCTGCCCTGTATCACTAGACTGAAACAATGGTCAACGGTCATCACTTTTGTGGGAAACAGCATAGTCTTTGATTAGTCTTTTAGTATGCGCAGGTGCAACGAAGACTTCAGGTGAGGATAGAGGCACAAGGGAAGTACCTGCAATCAATTCTTGAGAAAGCTTGCAAGGCCTTTGACGAGCAAACTGCTGCATTTGCTGGGCTTGAGGCAGCTGAGGAAGAGCTAGTATCCAACACCTCTCAAGGAACAACAGTTCCGTTCTTCGATGCAACAAAGATGTTGATGATGCCATCTTTGTCTGAGCTTGCAGTAGCAATAGACCACAAAAACAATATCACAACCAACTGTTCAGTAGAAAGCTCTCTGACATGTAATACCAATGGGAGCTCAGTTTCTGCTGCATCTATGAAGAAGCGGCATCGTGGAGACAACGTGGGCATTGGGTATGAAGCAGGCTGGATTATGCCTAGTAGTACCATTGGATAAAGCTTAGGAGGTAGAGATAAGACTAACTCATCTTTACTTGCTTTGTGGGTGGGGGGGAGACTCTGGTATTATGGTATTATTGATACAAATTTGTCATCTTGGCCTACTCATGTATATATCTGATGATTGAGGTGTTTCCTTTAACCTTGCCTATATTTTTTATGGATTACGAAACTAGGCGTGAGAATTTTAACCGAACAGAACCGATTTTCGGTTAATTTGGATCGGTTTAGTCAACTAAAAGCAAAACGATCGGCAAAATGGAAATTTTAGTTGGGTTTGCGGTTTGGTTCGGTGATAACGAACTGAACAATTTTATTTTATACTACCGTAATCGATCGAATTTGTTAAAGCTACCCTAATAAGTCGAAAATTAGCTGATTAAACACAAAATATAACTGAATTTAAATATACCTAAGATTTTCAAACTGAAAAAATCGAATTATAAAATTGAAAATTGAACTTAAAAAGCTGAGTGCCAGACAGAATCAAACCGAAATTCAATTCGGCAACAAAACAAAAAAAAAAAATAGTAACCGAATGTACATCCCTACACGAAAGTATAAAGAAAAAATATTTAATAATAATAACAAAATGATAATTTAAAAAACGTTTTTGTTTTGTCACTATAATAACAATGAAATGATGAAAGTGCCACCAAAGTTTGAACCTTTAACTTTGGTACTATTCGTAATGCCTTTCTTCATGATTCTTTATGCTTTACTTAATCTGATACGGCATTGCTCAACCATCAAAAGTAACATTCTATAAGGTTTTCTAATGTTCCGTTGGTTTGAAATACAAAAAACAACGTAGAAACTAGAGAATATGCTCTGCTGTTGCGTTAACTCGGAGAACAAGAAGAAGTATGCTGAGCTCGATGCGAAACTTGAACGGAAAATGGTAGAAAGCCGAAGAAACTATCCAGGACACCGAAGTTTAAAGTCCATAGATTCAATAATCATGAAGTTTCCTAAGCTAAGAGAAAGATTAAGAAACATCAGAAGTGTATTCGAATCCTATGGTAAGTTTTTCTTGAGATATAAATTTAGCTTACAAATTTAGAGTTTTAAACAGCTTTGGTTTATGAGAATACGTAGATAAAGATGGAAACGGAACAATCGATATTGAAGAGCTGAAAAAGTGTTTAGAGGAACTAAAGCTAAGTTTGTCGGAAGAAGAAGTGAAAGGTTTGTATGGATGGTGTGATGTTGATGGAAGCAAAGGAATACAGTTCAATGAGTTTATTGTGCTTCTTTGTCTCATTTATCTTCTAGCAAAACCTTCCACCGTGGTAATTAATAATCAATGAGATTGAATGTTGTTGCCATCGAAAGTTAAGTCATTTTTGTATTTTGTTTACTTAGGAATCGACAGAGATTGGTTCAAAGTTGTTTGAATCTATATTTGATCCGATAGTGGAAGTGTTCTTGTTTTTGGATAAAGATGGTAAAGGGAAATTGAACAAGGTTGATGTAATAAAGACATTGAATAACAAAGACTATCCATTAGAGAGATCTCCCACACATGTCACCAATATGAGATTTGGTATACATAAGTTTCTCAGCCTCTTTTTTACTTTTGAATTGCTTACTCATTGGAGTCTATCTTTGTTTGTGTGGTGCAGAAGAAATGGATTGGGGAAGAAAAGGGAAAGTGGGTTTTAGGGAGTTTCTATTTGCTTTCATGAGTTGGGTGGGTATTGATGATGAGGCAGAGGATTATACAAGCAGTTAATAAACTACACTTTAATCCAAGATTTGCACAAAATATGGACCTTTACAAACCATAGTATATCATGTACGGATGTATGATCAAGATGATTCTTATTTGTATAAATATTAGTTTCAAATTTCGAACAAAAATGGAGAGTGTCTTTTGGGATGCAAACTTTTTTTCACTAAAAATCTATAAAAAAAAATAAGCAAATTACGTCATTAACTAACGTATAACTGATGAAAAATTACAATCAACATTAGTATCCATTTTTCATTGGGATCAAATTTTGTACATTGTGGTGACCGTACAACTATAATATGAGATACATTTGGTTTCCAACCAAGTGATAAATGTAGCGGAAAATATTAACTCGATTTATTATGATAACTCATATTTTACCACCAAAAATACTTTCGGGTTTTAATAAAAATATATATATATATATATACTCTCGGTCATGAACCTTTTTAAGAGAATGAATGGATCATCACACAGTTTCTCTCTTCGAGCATAGTTGGCGGCTACGGCTATACCTTTTGCCTCTGTAAGTCGAAGCTTCCCTTTGTTTGACCCGCGCCGGTGGCTTCCTTAGCACCGGTCGCCGGTCTTTTAATCTCTTTTTTCTCTTTTCTTTCGTTTTTGGGCGGTGGGGCTCCTTTCTAGATCTAGGGTTTGGTGGTGGCCGGTTCCATTCTCAGCTTTTTTTTCGGTTTTTGGTGGTTTGCTACTGTGAATCTGGGTTAGGGGTGGTCTTGAATGGCGGTGGTTGGTTCAATTCGGTGGTGGGTCTTGCGTGGGTTGCCTTATTTTTTGTTTGTTTGTTTTGGTAGATTTCGGGTTCCGCTAGTTCTCCTCGGGTGATTCTTCTGTTCCGGCTTCATGCTCCTCTTTGTGTGGTTGTGCAATTTTCACTTGGCCATCCTTGTAGGTTGTGGCTCCTTTGGAAGTTTGTTTGTGTTGTGTGCTAGTGGAGACGGTTTCGCCATGCCCGAGTTTCTTTGCTTAGGAGGGTGCTGCCTCGGGATTATCTCAGGTGGCATCCCAACCTCTCTTTGTCTCGGAGTGTGGCTGCTGTCACTTTGGATTCGTGTTGGGGTTCTTTCGATTTTCATGTGTCTTTCGGAGTGTGTTTTGGGTTGTTTGCGGTTGGTTTTTGTGGTGTTCTTAGTGTTGGTTTTTAATCCTTCGGTTGGGTGTTTGGGTTCTTGGTTTGTTCCCGGTTGGTTTTTCAAGTATGGACTTTTGGCGATTTGCTTGTTTTCTTGGTAGCTTTACCTGTTGGTGGTGTAGATCGGTAGTTGGTTAAGGTTTTTTCTTGTTTGGGCGTTCTTCGTTTCTTGGCTTCTTGGTGGCTCTCTCGTTTGTTCTTGTCTTGCCTCCGTATCCAGTTTCATGACAGTGCCAACTCCATTTCCTCTTCGGGTCAAGCATTTCCATGACGCTCGGTGTTAGTGATCCCACTTGTTATACTGGTTCATCGGTCGTTCGTGACAGGCGTCCGTGTAAGCATACTCTTTCAGCTGCAATATTTTGACGTGCTCTCGTCGGCTTCGTGCGGAGAATGTTCTCTATTTAGAATGGGTTTGTGAGAGTTATCTAAGTTGTTTCACGATTTGTTTGTGCGCCTTTTTGTTGGTTTTCTTTGTTTCTGGAGGTGTGTGTGCCTGCCGGGTTTAGTGTTGCTTTTTGTTTCCCGGGATTTCGGGCAAAGTTTCAGTTTTTTGTTGTAATATTTATGTTTTAATCAATATAGACGACAAAAAAATGGACCATCATGACCAAGACATTTAGGCCCAACCACTTGAAATCATAGCAAATCATGAATCATATTCCAACTAAATTTTGGGATTTTTAGATTCATCATGGAGATTAACCATGATTCACTTACTTCCACACCAATAGGGTATTATGGATCCATCAATGTTTAAAATAAACTCCTTTGAAGTTCTTTTAAATCTAGTTTTTTTAGACACTTAGAGTTTTACGGATCCATCAAGATTTTAAAAGTTTAAACTTCCATGAGTGCTTTTAAGATCAAAGCTCACTCCTTTTTAAAATACACAAGGACTGTTGGATTCATCAAGGTCTTTTGTAGACTAAATTTCTCTTCCTTGTGCACTTTTTGACAAGAAATATTTGGATTCATAAAGGCCATAATTGTTTAAACCCATATAGTTACTTTTATGATCAAAACTCTCTTCCTTCAAAAGCAAAACCAAGGATTCTACAAAATTCTTGTTTGAAAAATATTTTCAGAAGTCGTTTGAAAACGTTCTTGAAATACCAAAGAACTTAAATTCACAAATGAATAAATCTTTTCTTAACATTGGTTCGCCTTTCTTTGTTTAGAAAGTATTTCTGATTTTGAAAGCATATTAAGGACATCGTTGGATGTCCTTTAAAAAATGTCTCATGTTTCTTAGATGATTTGATCTATAAAGATAATACATCTTTGACTAAGACAAATTTTAATACATCCAGTGTTTTGAAAGCTGGAACGGGGTCTGACCGGATTAAACTTGGACCGGAAGAGTATTTGGGTCGGTTTGATATTAAAACTCAAATCTAGTCGAACCATTTATGAACCCGGGTTAAACGACAAAAACTTAGGAACTGACGATATTTAATGAGCAATAATCCAAAGGTGTTCTGACAGTGCCGGTCCAACGTTTTTGGATGCCCTATACAAATCCGAAAAGTGTGTTTTTTATATATATGTCAAAAAAATATTTTTAATAAATTAACTAGACGGTTCGTTATGATTCAAAGATTAAAGTGACAAAAAATAAAACAAAATATTTAACTAAGATATATCAAAGTTGGTTTACCTTATTAAAATCTCTAATGAATAGTACTTCTACAAAAAAAAATTATATAACTTATAGTACTTATAATATAAAAGTTTTAAAATTTTAACAAAATGCCTTCTATTTCATAAATGTCCTTTTATTTTAAAAATGCTCTTTTATTTCAACGAAAATGTACTTTACATGTTTATTACCCTAATCGGTGGCTTCCCTCGCTTATGCTCTGGGTCGGCCCTGTGTTCTGGCCAATTTGAATATGACAGCTTATGAAGCTCCTAGGTGCGCCTTCTAAGCTCTTCTGCCTAGGCACACATACGACTTGTCTTTGGCCTCTTCCTTTGATATTTTAGCCACAACTAGAAGCTCTTATAACTTTCTACATAACCTATTTAAAATCAGCCCATGAGCATTTCTTATTGAGCCTTAGAAATCCATTCAGCCATAAGACATATCCTTGGGCTGAACTTGTTTTGTCTAGGCCAGCATTATTATTGGCTTGATCTTGGCGTGCTAGGCTATGGTTTATATGTCTTAATTCTTCGATTTACTTAGACGCATATATAACCATGGCTAGCTTCAACTTAGCCTGAACTAATAAACTGTCTATTTATTCTAGTTTTTGCTGGATAACATTCTCTCCCATCTTGTCTTAGTGCTTGAATTTGTCTTGGCTAAGTAACATATTGGTTTAGCTTGCACCTTGATCATGGTTTGATTTTCTTTAGGCTTAGATGCATGACTCGATTCTATTTTTGCACAAGAGCTTTCTTTGGCTAGATGAAGTCATGACTTGGCTTGATACCTTCTTTGGTTTTCATCTCAATATAATACCATACAACAAGAATTTATTAAATCATATATATTTGGTTTCCAACCAAATGACAGATGTAGTGGAAAATATTTATAATATGCACTCGATCTTATCATAATGCTTTTGTACACAAATAACATGTCTTTATACAAATATTAGAAATTTTAATCTCATAATAATGTTCTTTTAACTAGTTGGAGATGTTTAGATAATGGTTTAGCCAAGCTATATATATGTGTATGAACAATATTGAACATAGGCTATGTGATGTTCAACTTATGCAATAACAATTATTAATTTAAGATGTGAATTCTCCAATGTTAAATAATATATCTTTCTTAACGGATAATCAAATAATTGAGCTTTCAGTTTTAAAAATCGAGTTAAATTTTTTTTTTTTTTTGCAGTTCTTGTTCTTTTTTTGTGTGGCTACATATCACCGTGTTTCCAATCAACCTGGAGCTTTAGCTATTTGTTAACTCTACTTCAAAATTAGCAAAAATAACATGACCACGCCTCATAAAGTATATGTAATCCACTATTTAACTCCAATGAACATAATTTTAGACTATTACGAGTGTGTTGTTTCTTCATCTTATTTATTAAGTTAACTTTGTTAATATCTTTAGATGCAACATCTTATGATCTCATAATTGTGGAATAAAGAAATAAATACAATGTATTTTGTATGTCTCACTTGATGGTTGAATTGGAACCTTTATATATATATATATCAAGTTATCTTCCATTAACGCAGGCACCTTGAACCCAAGCAAACCAAACTTGGACTTGTGGTCTTTTAAATATTAAATAAATTTTCGACCCACCGTTACAAAAAAATTGTTAGTTTAGTGGTTTGACTAGTTATTGTTGTTCAACATATCATGAATTTGATTCCTAGGCTGTACAATTTTGATATATTTTTTTAATATATAAAAATATGTCAGCCCAAAATTTTTTAAAGCATGCCGTCCAATAAAAAGTAGACTGGCACTGCATTGATGGAATATGTTTGATATCGTGCAGTGTGTAATTTTGATGCAATCATTTACTACTTTATATTTTTTTTTTCTTAGACACATGTGATATGATATGATGCATTAATATATATAACTCACACATTAGTAAGAGAAGACGAGCGTGTTCATCATCAACAACTAATACAATTAATACAATGTCAACTTCAAAATTTCTATTATCGTTTGCAAAAGCATTTGACTCACATTGTTTTTTATTCTTTGGAAATTTTGATTTCCATTATCTCTTGTCTTTACAGTAATTATATATATCTAATAGTTTATGACCTTTCAATAGCTACTTTTGATCATTCTTATTCTTGTGAAAATTGTGTTCCGCACCTCACATGGCTACTAAACTAGAGGAGGCATGATTATCTAAACTCGTATCATATGTCTTATAACACAATTTTTCCTCTGTAGCGCCAATTTGATTACTTCGAAAGTTATCGATTATTTAACACAATTCTCGTATGAATATAGTAATAATAATTTGTAACGATCTTAAAATAATTTGTAATAATAAATTTGAAAGAGATAAGTTAAATAAATAATATGAAACACAAGACACGAAAAATTTAACGTGGTTCACTAATATTGCATCCACAAACAAATAAAATCTTTATATTAAGAAAACAAAATGTTTAGATTAAAACTAGAGGACAAAATTATCGTGAAAAATAAGAGAACAAAAATATAAATAGATTTCATCTTTGTAACATACCTTAAACTAAAGAACTTTTTATACTTACATCTAACATAATCATAAATATGGATACATACAGTCCACTCCATATTAACACATATTTTTTTAAAAAAAAATTATATACAAAGCAATACTAAAAAACATTCCAATGACTCCTTAATCTATATTTATAAATATTTCCTCACGCGAACTCCCTTAGATAGGGCTTAGGACTCTCTTTTCCTGATAGAGCATCTGAACAGTACAAAAGATCCATTTTCTGTGGTTCTGATTACCTCTTTCATTGTTTTTCTAAGAAAATACCTTCTCATGATCAAGATTCCCTGAAATTCCTTATTCTCCATTACAATTTCCTGCACATTTACTGAAGTTAGGTTGGAAGTAGCATTAATTTCCCTGTTAAGAGAGTATCTTATCGTTATGGCGGATCAGAATATTCATTCAGCTCTTCATTCAATGTCGTTAGCAGAAGAAGATGACGACATTCTCATTCTCCCGACTCTGCCCCAATTCAGCTCAACGGTTAGTAATCATCTGAGTATCATTGGAAGACTATTGAATCCTGCAAAACAAAAGATGGCTAGCTTCATTAAGGATATGCCGAGGAAGTGGCAAATTTATGATGCAGTCAAAGGAATAGCCCTTACTCATAAAAAAATTCAGTTCATTTTCGATCATCATACTGATATGGAAAGGATTTTAGCTAAAGGTTTGTTGACCTATAATGAATGGTCTGTAGTTATTGATCGATAGACAGAGTACCCCCTGAAGATTTTCTCAAATATGCATCTGTATGGGTACAAATCCGTAATATTCCTGTTAATAACTATAATGCAGCGACAATTGAAACCTTTGTTGGAGTCTTAGGGGAAGTAAAAGAGGTGATTTTTGATCCTGATAAAGCTCAAAGTAACCCTTTTGAACGAGCTAGGATAAGGTTTAATTTTGATCACCCTCTAAGGAGGTCCAAAATGGTTCTGTGCCCAACAGGGGAAAAGGTGAACATCTTCTATGACTTTGAAAAAGTGCAGAAGCAATGTTATGCTTTCCAAAGACTAACACATTCGATAGAAGTATGCCCTTGGAAACAGGAGAAGGAGAACCATCAAACTGCTCAAACATCTACTGAATCTCAAGCTTCTAATATCAAAGTTCAAAAACACAAGGTCTGGGATATTTTGAAGGAAAATGATCCCCTGTTTGGGGTTCTCAATGAAAGTCAAGTTGGACCAGATCCACAAACAAGGAAATTGAAGATAGCAAAGGAGGTAATGGATAACATGCGCCAATATTTACTTACGGCTGAAGGACCAAAAAGAAAAGTCAGAGAAGAGAGGGTCAAGGTATCTATTGCTGAAGTGGAAAACAATCCTCAAGCTCAAAAATTTGTTTTACGCCTTGAACCTCCTCTGATTATCTCTAGTGATAGAGACAAAGGTAAAGGTCATGTCTTTGATTTCTATCTTAGAGAAAAACCGGCTATAAAAGATAGACTGGTATTCCCTCAAGACAAGCTCATGAGCTCAACCATCAAGGCTGGAAATTTAATTCAGAAGTCTGAGCCTCCTCCTATTTTCACAAGTCAGAGAAGTTCATCTACTCAAAGAAGATCTTTTATCAGAGTTCCTTCAAGATCTACGGCTCAGAGATATCATTCTTTGGAATGCTTCTCTTCCGGATCTTCAACTGTATCTAAGAAGAGTAGAAGAAGACCTTTCAAGGCTCAAAGATAGAACAAAAAAGGAATACAACTTCAAGAAAAGACAGAGGTAAAGACGACGAAGCAAGATGCAAATGAAGCTAACAAAAGGAAGAGACATACTGAGTACCAGAGCAGCACAAAAGCATCCAAGCTTGACCCTTTGATGGTGGTCCCTAAAGAGGGATCACCAACTTCTTAGATGAGGATTGTTAGCTGGAATTGTCAGGGCCTCGGCTCCCATCACGACCTGACAATTCCTCACCTCAGGGAGATTAGAAAGTTTTTTTTCCCTGAAATTTTGTTTTTGATGGAGACTATGAATGGTTTAAATGTTTTGGAAGATCTGAGGGTATAGGTGGGATATGATAAAAAGTACACAGTCCAACCTGATGGTCATGGGGGTGGTTTAGCTATTATGTGGAAAAATTATGTAAATTTGAAAATATTTTCGGCTAATAGCAATCTTATTGACTGTAAAGTGCTCTTTGAAGGTTTTTCCTTTTTTGTTTCTTGTATTTATGGTCACCCTGGTGTAAAGTATAGAGCCAAGCACTGGGAAAGGTTAAGCAAAATAGGTGTAGGTAGAAGTCGGAGTTGGTGTCTGTTTGGTGACTTCAATGAAATCATAAATAACTCTGAAAAGTTAGGAGGCCCCCTCAGAAGTAATGCTTCCTTTGTTAATTTCAACAATATGTTAGAGGCATGTAAAGTGGCAAAGTTAGACTTTCAGGGCAATGAGTTCACATGGGCAGGTAGAAGACATGACTTATGGATTCAATCAAGGCTAGACAGATGTTTTGCAAATAGAGGCTGGAATGCTATGTTCCCAAATGCAACTCAATCCTTCTTAGATATGAGAGGTTCTGACCATAGGCCAGTCTTAATCTCCCTGTTACCAGAGCAAAATCTTTTCAGAGGTAAATTTGTGTTTGACAACAGGATAATTGGAAAGTCAGGAGTAAAGGATGTCATTCAGAAGGCTTGGTTAAACTATCCAGAGCAGACTACTCCTTCTAGTTTCTCTGAAAAAGTCTCTCATGTGAGACAGGCCCTTAGTCTATGGAAAAAGGAGACAAACCTGAACACTCACATCAAATCCAGAAGACTTGAGAAAGATTATGAAACTGAAATATCTTCATCCCAACCATCTAGATTGTGAGAGCTGAATCTCTCACACCAAATTATCGAAAGTTTTGCAGAGAAATTCGATTTCTCTGGATTTGTGCTACAATTCTCTCAAGAATTACAAGTATTTTTCTCTAGTTTTACAAATGAATTTTCCAACCCCTTTCTTGGAGCCTCCCCCATGTATTTATAGCCCAACTTTCCTTTAATGGGTTTAATGAGAATTTATGGCGCAAATTTTCTCTTTGAATCCTTCTCCGTAACCGCTGATCTTGCCATAAATGAGGCACAATTTTCGGTGGTCAACTCAAAGGCGTTGACCGCTTCTACGCGTGCCGGTTCAGTTCTTCGCGTGCCGGTTCAGCTCTCCGCGTGCCAGTTCAGCTCTCTGCGCGCCGGTTCAGCTTTCCGCGCGCCAGTTCAGCTCTCCGCGTGCAGGTTCAGCTCTCCGCGCGCCAGTTCAGGTCTCCGCGCGCAAGTTCAGCTCTCCGCGGGCAGGTTCAGCTCTCCGCGCGCTGGTTCAGCTCTCCTGATGATTTCAGCATTCTTCGCGAGCTCTCAGCTCTCCAAGTGGGTTCGGCATTTCTCGCGAGCTCTCAGCTCCCCAAGTGGGTTCGACATTCCTTGTGAGCTCTCAGCTCCCCAAGTGGGTTCGGCATTCCTCGCGAGCTCTCAGCTCCCCAAGTGGGTTCGGTTCTTGTCGTGGGCTTACCCGCTTAGTGGGCTTTCTTTCCTTGTGGGCTTATGAGCTCTCCGTCTTTCGTAAATGGGCCCGGGGAAGCCCATTTGCTTCTTAAGGCCGGGTCAAATTCCGAGAAACTGACCCGGGGGAATTTACACTCTCACATAGATATAGACTTTCTGCTCTGGAAAAGGAGTTAGCCTTAGCATATAAAGTGGAAGAAATCTTTTGGAAAAAAAAGTAGAGCTACATGGCTTAAGGAAGGAGACTCTAACTCCAAATTTTTCCATGATTCTGTAAAGTTAAACAGAGGTACTAACAAATTAGAAGCTCTAATGGATGAAAATGGTAACCTCCAGCCGTCAGAGGGATCAAAAGGTGAGGTGGCAGCCACTTATTTCAGGAAGTTATTTAGAACCAATGGAACCTCTAACCTGCAGGATATCTTGAGAGGCTTCCCTACAAAAGTTACACACTCCATGAATGAGGATCTAATTGCATCTGTCACCTCTGAAGATGTCAAACAAGCAGTGTTTTCCTTGAAACCAACAAGTGCTCATGGACATGATGGTATGACTGCAGGGTTTTATCAAGCATACTGGGATGTGGTTGGCACAAGCCTCATACAGGAGGTGCAAAGTTTTTTCATCACTTATACTTTTCCAGAGAGTTTCAACTACACCCACTTATGTCTAATCCCAAAGGTTCCACTCCCCAATCAGAAGAAAGACCTCAGACCTATTAGCTTGTGTACAGTGGTATACAAAATAATAACCATGGTACTCACCTCTAGATTGAAAAAGTTTCTTCCACAACTAATATCAGAAAACCAGTCAGTTTTTATGGGGAATAGACTGATCTCTGACAACATTATAGTGGCTCATGAGATTAACCATGCTTTAAGAACTCATCCAAAGATATCTACCTCCCATATGGCTATTAAGTGTGACATCTCAAAATTCTATGACATGCTGGAATGGAAATACATAGAAGCTCTTTTGTTGGCTAGTGGTTTTCACCATACTTGGATAAGATGGGTTATGATGTGCTTATCTACTGTATCCTACTATGTTCTAATCAATGAACAAGCTCATGGACTCATCAAACCTCATAGAGGGATTAGACAAGGTGATCTCCTATCACCTTTCATATATGTGTTATGCACTGAGGGCCTATCTTTTCTCTTCAAGAAGGCAGAGCTTTTAAACCAGATCAATGGGTTCAGTTTCCACCATCAAGGTCCACACATCACCCACTTGTTGTTTACAGATGATAGTGTTTTAGTCTATCAAGCTAATGTAGAAGAAGCCACTGTCATAAAGAACATTTTGGAAAAGTATGAATCTGTCTCAGGACAACTCATCCATCCAGATAAATCATCTATCTTGTTTGGCTCAAAGATTCTGGATTCTGTCAAACTGCAAATTCAACAAACTTTAGGTATGCATAAGGAAGAGGGAGAAGGAATTTACCTAGGTCTGCCTAAAGTGTTTAGTGCCTCCAAGGTCAAACTGTTGGATTATATGAGATTAAGACTAGACAACAGATTGGAGGTTTGGTATATGAGGTCTTTATCTCAGGCATGTAAACATGTTCTCCTAAAGTCAGTTGTTGCATCAATGTCCATTTATGCAATGTCCTGTTTCAAACTGCCAATTTCAACCTGTAAGACCCTCACTTCAGCAATGGCTAGCTTCTGGTGGAATGCATAAGCTCATAGAAGGAAAGTTCATTAGTTAAAATAGGAAAAACTATGTTTACCCACTCAGCTATGAGGTTTGGGCTTTAAGGACATCAGAGGTTTCAACAAGGCTTTATTAGCAAAGCAAGGATGGAGAATGGTCTATGATCCATCTAGCTTGGTTGCTAAATTTTTAAAGAGCAGGTATTTCCCTAATGGATCCTTCTTATCTGCTGCACCTGGTACTAGACCTTCCTTTATATGGAGAAGTCTTACTTTTGGTAAAGATCTTCTTAAAGAGAGACTGATCAAAAGAATTGGAAATGGGGAATCCTTGAATGTCTGGACAGACAAATATATTGAAAAGGATGGATCTATGACCTCTCCTCTTATCAGACATAGCATCATCAATCTGGACTTAAGAGTTTATGACCTTATTGATAGGCCTAGAAGAGATTGGAACAGAACCTTGATAAAATCTATGTTCTATCCTCAAGATGCAGAGGCAATCTTATCTTCAAGACCTGCAATCAATAGACATGATTATTGGATATGGAAGCACAACAAAAGTGGAACTTATATAGTCAAATCTGGTTACTGGTTAGAGGCATCAAGGACAGAAGCTGAACTGAGGAACCAAGAAAGTGCACTTCCATCCATAAATGAAGTTAAGCAAATGGCCTGGAAGATTCATGCTCCTTCCAAAATTAAACACTTCATATGGAGGGCTCTTAGTGGCTCAATTGCTGTTAGTGATAACTTAAAGAAGAGAGGTATCAAATCTGATGATTTATGTCAGGCATGTGGTTTTCAAGGTGAATCTATTAACCATGTCATATTTATATGTCCGGCTGCAAGAATCATATGGACATTATCTGAATTCCCAGCAGCAGAAGAAGGTTTTAACATCTCTTCCATACACTGCAATTTCTTTCATCTTTTCTCTACTTCAAAACATGGTCCTTGGCCTTTAGAAGTAAGAAGAGTGTTCATATGGGTGGTTTGGTATATATGGAAGAACATAAACTCTTTATTGTTTAAAGGTCAAGCACATAGACCAGAACAGGTTATAGATAAAGCTAAAGAAGAAGCTATAGCCTGGTTTGCGGCTCAGGAAGTTACAATTAACAACACTCTCCCCTCTGCAAATGTTTCTGCAATTGTATCTGAAAGGGGAAGTCCTTTATCAACTTGGAAAAGACCTCCATCAGGCTGGCTCAAATGCAATGTATGAGCAGTTTGGGATAGAGTTAAAAAGGCTACTGGAGCAGCTTGGGTAGTTAGAGACCAAGATGGTGTAGTTCTGCTATACAGTCGAAGATCTTTTATCAATACCCCCTCTCTTCAAATGGCTTTCCAGTGTAGTACTATATGGGCCATTGAGAGCATGGTTTTTCATCAGTGTCATTTTGTTGTTTTTGGTTTAGAGTATAATCCGATAATCAAGGCTATCAACAATCCTTCTAGTTGGCCTGCTTTGCTAAATTTCTCGGATCTAACTGGTTCTCTTTTGAGCTCCTTTTCTGGCTGGAAGTGTGTCAAGGAACTGGCGTCTTCGAACATAGGAGCTTCTCTCATTGCTAAGAATGTGGTCAAAGAGGATCGCTGGAGATCTTATGTGACTTCCTCCTTTTCCAGTTGGCTAAGCTCTGTTTTTACCTCTGAAAGACTTTCCTCTGCTTAATTTCGAAGTTGGGCTTGGATCATTTTTTTCTCTGTTCTTTAGCCTTCCCTATTGGCTGTCCCCTTTAAAGTGTTCTGTTTTTTTTCCTGTTTGGGTCCCTTTCTTTTTTAAACTAACTTTCTTCCTTATATTATATTTTAAGTTTCAGTGAAAAAAAAAAAAAAGCAATACTAAAAATCAGAATTCTGAGTGCGGCAAAAGTAGAATATTCACATGATTTGAACCATTGACCAAAGAATTATGTGACCAGCTACGAAACGTCACGTGCCGAGGCCTAGGCTGTTTTTCCGCTTTCAACCAAAGCAATCCAATAAGTGACGGCCACGTCATAACTCTTGACACAAGTGAAATAGACCAAAATATCCGAACTATTTTATCATATTTACAAGTCAAACCCAAATCTGAGTCAAAATTAAGAATCTCACCGTTCCTCTCTTCTTCTTCCCTCCCATTCTTCCGTGAGAAAGAGATTGCAGAAGCATGTGTGGAATATTCGCGTATCTGAATTTCCACGCCAACAAAGAGAGACGTTACATTCTCGAGGTTCTCTTCAATGGCCTCCGTCGTCTTGAGTACAGGGGCTACGATTCTTCTGGAATCGCCATCGACGATTCTCTCTCTCGCCACCCTAACCAAAAGTTCCCTAGCGCTTCTCCTCCGCTTGTTTTCCGTCAGGCAGGGAACATCGAAATGCTCGTCAATTCCGTAAACGAAGGTTCACTTTTAGCATCTGGATCTCTGATTTTCATCATTTCCACTTTCTTCCTGCTTTTTTTTATGATCTTGTATTTCTTCAATTGCAGAGATTACGAATACAGATTTAAACTTGGACGAGGTTTTCTATCTTCATGCTGGAATTGCACACACTAGGTGGGCTACTCATGGTGAACCAGCTCCGAGGAACAGTCATCCTCAGTCGTCTGGTCCTGGAGATGATTTTTTGGTGGTTCACAATGGTGTTATCACTAATTATGAGGTCTCTTCTTTGATGTATAAAACTGTTTCTTTGTTCTGTCTTTTTATGTTGAAGATGGTTTTATTCTTATCTTCTTATTGTCTTGCGTTAGGTACTTAAAGAAACGTTAGTCAGGCATGGATTTACGTTTGAATCGGATACAGATACTGAAGTCATTCCAAAGCTTGCTAAATTTGTTTTTGACAAAGCAAATGAAGAAGGTAATGATGCTGTAGATGAAATTTTACTTGCCTTTTTAGTCTTATTGAGTTTTTTTAATCCTTAATTTAGGATATAAATATGGAAGCTCTAGTCTTTTACTGCTGATAGTTCTGTAGGATTCCTTGATATCTTACGATGTTTTTCTATTACTGTCCATATTGTGTTATGAAATTTTAAGGGATGCGAGATGTTTGGTTTAAAATTCTGGAAGAGGACATTAGTTGTTAATCCTCTGAGATGATTTCTAGCAGTTTTGTTTGAAGTTATGTAGTGTGCACACTTCACGGTTACATCTATTTCTTATGCTTTGTAGGTGAGCAGACTGTAACGTTCTGTGAAGTTGTCTTTGAAGTGATGAGGCATCTCGAGGGAGCTTATGCTCTTATATTCAAAAGCTGGCATTATCCAAACGAGTTGATTGCGTGCAAGCTTGGCAGCCCATTGCTTTTAGGCGTAAAAGTAAGGAACTCTCTGTCACTATCTGCTCATTTGAAATGCAGCTTAATGTTATATCTTAGCTAGTCTCTATCAAGCGCTGTAACATATGAACAGATTGTAGGGCAAAAGAGAAAATCTTATATGAAATGGGGAAAAAATAATACGTATGGAAGCATGGAATAGGGGCAGAGTTGCTTCATACCGCTCTTTGTTCTGTGTTTTTATGATTTTAACTGGATTGATTCATGATTTTGAACAATTCTAGCTTTTGTTACCTCTTTTTTCACTCACAGAATCTAAATGTTCCCGGTTTGTAAGCAACTAAGTTACATCTCGCTTTTGCATGCTTTTGTAGGAACTAGATCAAAACAATAGCAATAGTCATGTTTTCCAAGATGCCCACTTTTTTTCTAAGAATGAGCATCCCAAGGAATTTTTCCTATCAAGTGATCCACACGCTCTTGTTGAGCATACGAAGAAAGTTTTGGTGATTGAAGATGGCGAAGTTGTTAATCTCAAGGTATAACAATTATTCAGTTATCTTCTACTCAGTGTGTATTCATCCCCTGACAGATTTAATTATGAACGTTACATTATAGCGTATGACTAACGAATCTGATTGATTCATCACTGGGAATATATGTATGTAGCATTCACAAGTAGCTACCGAAACATGTAATGAAAATCATGACAGATAATCAAATGTTAAGATATGTCCAATTTGGAGGAATAATATTTGTTCACTTATTATGGAACCTATGCAGATCAGATGGAAATGTGTTCACCACTTAATACTTTTGTTAATAGGATGGAGGCGTGTCAATACTCAAGTTTGAAAACGAGAGAGGAAGGCGTAATGGTTTATCTAGACCTGCTTCAGTGGAACGTGCGTTATCTGTCCTAGAGATGGAGGTGGAGCAAATAAACAAGGGAAAATATGATCATTATATGCAAAAAGAAATCCACGAGCAGCCGGAATCTTTAACTACTACAATGAGAGGGCGTCTTATACGCGGTGGTTCACTCAAAGCGAAAACAGTCCTCCTAGGTGGGTTGAAAGATCACCTAAAGACCATAAGACGCAGCCGGCGTATAGTATTCATTGGGTGTGGGACAAGTTACAACGCCGCTCTTGCATCAAGACCTATTCTTGAAGAACTCTCTGGTAATTGCTTCTAAAATCATATTGCTTTTTCTTGATTTCAAGTTGACTCTGCTAACTTATCTCATTCCATAGGTATACCAGTCAGCATGGAGATTGCTAGTGATCTCTGGGACAGGCAAGGTCCAATATACAGAGAGGACACTGCGGTGTTTGTGAGTCAGTCTGGTGAAACTGCGGATACATTACTTGCTTTGGAATATGCTCGTGAAAATGGCGCATTATGTGTTGGCATAACCAACACTGTTGGGAGCTCGATAGCTAGAAAAACACACTGTGGTGTGCATATTAACGCAGGAGCTGAGATTGGTGTGGCAAGTACAAAGGCATACACAAGTCAGATTGTGGTGATGGTAATGCTAGCTCTAGCAATAGGAAGTGACACAATCTCCAGCCAAACCAGACGGGAAGCTATAATTGATGGGCTACTTGATTTGCCGAGTAAGTTGAGTAAATACGCATCTTGTTAAACAATTAGAACGTTGGTATGATATTATTTATATTGCAGATAAGGTTAGGGAGGTGCTAAAGCTAGACGAGGAAATGAAGGATCTTGCGCAGCTGTTGATAGACGAGCAGTCACTGCTTGTGTTTGGTAGAGGATACAACTACGCAACAGCATTAGAAGGAGCATTGAAAGTAAAAGAAGTATCACTAATGCATAGCGAGGGAATACTTGCAGGAGAGATGAAACATGGGCCTTTGGCTTTAGTCGATGAGAATCTTCCTATAGCTGTGATAGCCACTCGTGATGCTTGTTTCAGCAAACAACAATCTGTGATTCAGCAACTTCACGCACGCAAAGGCAGATTAATAGTAATGTGTTCAAAAGGTGATGCTGCATCAGTAAGCTCTAGTGGTTCTTGTAGAGCAATTGAAGTTCCTCAAGTGGAAGATTGTTTACAACCTGTTATTAATATAGTACCGTTACAGGTAAAATCTAAATCTGTATATTGTATTGTATGTGTGAGTTTGATGTTAATATATAAGATATGTGTTTGTTTTTGTGGACAGTTATTGGCTTATCACCTGACTGTTCTAAGAGGTCACAACGTTGATCAGCCGAGAAATTTGGCGAAGAGTGTGACGACTCAATAGAGAGAGAGAGAGAGAGGGGGACAACTAAAGGATTGACTCAAGTTTGTATAGTATTTAATATTTAGTTCTTTTTCACGTGTGCCAATAAGATTTATCTTTTTAGGCTTTTGCTATGTCGGAAAACTCGAACCAGTCATTTTATCTAATTTTCTTTTGATTTTTTGTTTTTTTTGTACGACTAATTTTAAACTTAAAAGGAAGTACGTGTGTCAAATTCAAAAGCCGAGTTCGCCCTAGTTCTCTACTCTCGCGTCTGCCGCCAACCTTCTTCTCGCAACTCAATTAGGACCAGTGGTAGACGGACCCATGCCACCGGAGCCAGTCTTCCCCTTTCTCTTTCGTCTTTGTTTTTAGTTTGTGTCTCGACAACGCCTTTTTCTTTGGAGTTTTGGTGGCTTTTTCGTTGTTCTTGCGGGTAGATGTTTGGTGAAGGATGGCACATCATGGCCGGTGTTGCCGGGCCGAAAGGTTTACGAAGTTTTAGCTAACGGGCTCTCAGGCTTTCTTGGTGGTGGTCCTTCTTCAATGTGGCTGTCTCGGGTCGGTTAGCGTGTCCAATAAAGCTGTTTTTGTCTTCTTTAGGTTTTGTGAGGTCAATTTTTTTATTGTGTAGCTTGGTTTTGGGCCTTAGTAATATAATGTGTAAAAATATTCTCATTAGTCTAAATGAATGTACAAAGTGTTGTTTATATAAACTATACAACTAACCAACTAACTTAACAAACTTTTTAACCAACTTGTAACTATGTAACAACATACTAATAGATCCTTTAAAGCTGGAGTGTAGATGTTGGAACTCCAAACTTAGCCAAAAGATGACGAAATTGAGTTGGATAAAGAAGCTTAGTGAGAATGTTAACAACTTGACAGTCTGTCCGAACATGAATGAGCTTGAGTAAGCCAGAGTCCACTCTTTCACGAACTGAATGAGAGTCCATTTCAATGTGTTTAGTCCTTTCGTGAAAAACTGGATTGTTGTCAATATGTATTGCATCCATATTATCACAGTACAATGTAGTAGGAGTCTTGATTGGCAATTGCATATCTTGAATCAGATTCCTGAGCCATATTATTTCTTTGACAGCAAGAGACATGCTTATGTATTCTGCTTCTGCAGATGAATGAGACCATTTTCTGTCTTTTTGATTTCCAAGAGATGAGAGAATCACCAAGAAACTTACAATATCTTGAAACAAATCTTTGAGTATCTAAACAAGCACCCCAATCTGCATATGCAAATGCAATCAATTCAAGATTCAAATTTGAGGAATATAATGGACCATGTCCAAGTGTTCCTTTTATGTACTGAAGTAGTTTGAGAACCGCTTTGAGATGAGGAACTCGTAGATTTGCTGAGAATTGAGCCAATTTTTGTACAACAAAACATATATTTGGCATTGTGATTATAAGATAAATCAGTTTGCCAATGATACTTCTGTAACTCTCTAAATCATATATCAGCTCATTCCATTGGAATTGATGAGGGTTTACATCCAAGCATACTAGCTGAATCCAGTAACTCTAATGTATATTTCCTTTGACAGATAGACAATCTTGCAGAAGATTTTACAATCTCTAAACCCAGAAAATATCTCAAAGCATCCAAATCTCGAAATTTGAAATGATGTTGATTTGTTCAATGAGTTGGGAAGAAGCAAATTGATTGTTATTTGCTACAACTATGTCATCCACATAGGCAAGTGTATAAGGATGCAAGAGTTTGTAACTTTTATGAAAACAGTGTGATCAGACTCACGTTTGATGAAACCAAGTGAGTAAAGCGTCTCTGCAAACTTCATATACCACTGATGTGAAACTTGTTTCAGGCCATAAAGGGACTTTTGCAGTTTACACACAACATTAGGAGGTAAAGTATCTTGTCTTGGTTTATATCCAGGTGGGATTTTCATGTATATCTCCTCATCCAAATCGTCATTTAAGAAGGCATTAGAGATGTCCAACTGTATTAAACACCAACCTAACTTAGTAGCAACACC
Source organism: Iberis pinnata (assembly GCA_900406425.1). NCBI lineage: Eukaryota > Viridiplantae > Streptophyta > Magnoliopsida > Brassicales > Brassicaceae > Iberis > Iberis pinnata. The sequence goes on along the minus strand of OVBE01004756.1, from coordinate 1,058 downwards.
AATAAGCATTTTAATAGAGTTAATTTTGCAACAGGAAAGTATGTATCTACATAATCCAGACCCTCTTTTTGTATGTAACCTTAGCTACTAACCGTGTTTTACATCTTTCCAAAGATCCATATGAATTGTATTTTACTTTGTAGACCCATTTACAACCAATGACATGCTTTTGATCTAGAAGTGAACATATATTCCATGCAGTGGCGGACCCAAAATGAATTTTTACCGGGTTCAAAACATAACTAAAAAAACTAGGATAGCACCCGCGCTATGCGCGGGATTAAAATATTTTTTTTAAAAATATATTTATATATTTAGAATACAATATTATATATAAATATATATGTTGTTTTATAATGTATAATTTAATATATATTTAGTAACAAAATATTTATTCAAAAAATTAGATTGTTGTTATTTACAATGTTGAAATAATAAAAAGATTAAATTTCTATTTTCGATATGATAACCACATTATAGTATTATATTTCTCAAAATTTTAAATATATTTTATTGAATTGTTAAGAATATATACATAATTTTATATTTTATGTAAGAAATTTATTTTCTTGAATAAATATTTTTAATTTAATTATATTTAATGAAATTATACGTATAGATAGGTATATACGAAATGTTTTAGTATTTTTAATGTATCATAATTTAATTAAAATTTTATTTAAATTTGAATTTAACAAAATAAATATAAATAAATGAGCCAATTCTAAATAAATTGGCTTATATATTTAAAAGTACAAAATCTGATATTATTTTTTTTATTTTACGAACCCCAATAAAAGCCCATTAGAAAAGAAATTTGACCTAGAACATTCTTTCTGTATCCATTAGACGAAATCTAACTTTCTTTAAAAAAAAAACCTTTCGTTCTCTTCTATCCTTTTCCGAAAACAACCAAATCGCATACGATTTCTTCCAATTTCACCTTGATTCGAGAATAAAATTCTTTAAATCACTCGAGATTCATAGTCTTTCAACGAAATTTCTTCCAAATAAGGTAAAAACTCTTCTATTTCCTTTTTAAATAATCATTTAAAGAT
>OVBE01004755.1:0-23185 GCA_900406425.1 Iberis pinnata | reverse complement strand
ATACTAAATTTTAAAAGACCGGATATCTGATTCGCTCCGTATATTACATATATACTACATACATATTATATCATATAGGTTTATATGTTTTTCACATACTTAATATATAGAAACTTAAAAAGAAAAACATAAATAGAAATGATGGGTGTAAAAGTTCATACGAACTAATAAATACAAAGGTAGAAATGATAAAATGGTTTACATTACAGTGGAATAAGAGATTTTCTTCGATGCCTTTTACTATTTACAAAATTGAAACAGTCGTTTTTTTAATATGTGCATCTAACTTTTGATCGCTTGTTTAATATTTTATCTAAAAACTAGTTCATTTTAATTATTTACTACTTATTAGATAATTTTAACATAAATAAAGTATATTTGTATAGAATTTATTAATATCTTTTGGATATTTGTTGAATTGAAATGTGAAAACCGGATATCCGCAAATATCCGCAAATATCTGTAAAATTCTAGGATATCCGTAAGTCCGGATATCCGTGTTTTTCAAGAGCAACGCAAATCGCTAAATTAGATATCCGTCAAAAACAAAGCAACTAACAAATATGAAAATTTTACGACTGATCCGCTCCGCGCCCACTCCTATGTAGAAGGTCGATGTTTATTGAGAATGGAATAAATAAGAGAATGTTTCCATTTCAAAACAAATAGTATTATTCGACAAAAGCTATTACAAGGCACTTTATGCCTTATGGTAAGACTGATGTATTATTCTGCTTGACTTTAAAGTTACTAACATAAATACTATTTAATGTTGTATGGTTTAGTTAAATTAGTTATTCCAATTTCAAACATAAACTCTTAGAAAAAATCTTGTTTAGTTGCAAACAAGGACCGATTTTGACCTTAAACTATGATTATTAAGCTAAACAAACAATACTATGAGCATCTCCAAAGGCGATACCTCATATTTGAGTACTATGTATTTTAAATTTGAGGTACTATATGTTTTTCTCCAAAAGCAATACCTCAAATTTGAGATATCAAAAATGTATATTTTACAATATTTATCATATCTTTATTCACCATTACATAACATTCTACAATTTATAAATAAATATAAGACATTCATCATTTAATTATCAAATGTAATAATGATTAATAAGGCATTATATAATTATTAGAAAACATAACAATAACATTATAAATAAAATCCAAATATCAGACTATTAAATAAACATTATGGTATATGCTCGACCAATGTATTTTGAAATGATAGATAAATCTCTTTATTTTTTATCTGCAAATTGCGAGATAGAATTGTTGAAATTGATTATTTTCGTTTATTGTCATTTGTACAGTAGTTTTTTCTAACAATATTATGATTATTTTGGTGGTGGATCAAATTTATGTGACCCTATGTTGTAATTTAATTTTTTGTTGTTGTAATATTTGTGTTTCATGTAATTTTATTTTGTTATATTGTTCTCTTTTGTATTAAATTTTTCTTTTGTTTTTTATTTTGTAAAATAAATTTTAGTAGTAAGTGATATTTCTTCTATTTTAATATTATATTTTATTGTATATGTTTATAAACATAATATGTAAAAATTAATATACATTTAAAGTAAAACACAAAAAATATTTAAAATAAAACTTAAAATTATTATTTAAGAGTAATAAATATTTATAGGAACTAAAAATACAAAAAATGATACCTCAAATTTGATGTATTGTGATACTTCAAATTTGAAGTATCATTATTCCAATACCTCAAATTTTGAGGTTTTGAAGTATATTTTGGAATAGAATAAATCTCAAATTTGAAGATTTGAGATATCCTTTGAAGATGTCTTAGAAAAAATTTATTTAGTGGTTCATTTCTATTGTTTTATTACTAAGAATAAAAGTAACTACTCTAAATGCGAATGCGTTTTTTATAACATAAAAAAAAAAAAGTTTTAGTTATTAAACCGATCGGTTATGGTCAAAACTATTAAACTGGATAAAAAAAGCGAACCACACGTCTTTTACAAAACAACTAAACGAGGTTTAGGTCCGACTGGTCACCACGTAGTATACGATGCAAAACAAGTAGATTGAAAGGAATAAGCAAAATATGATGACCAATATGGACGAAACGGTCGGTACCAGATCGGAGGAATAAAGGTAAAATAATCGAAAATGTGTAGTTAGAACGAAGCACAATAAACCATTTATGCGAAATGAGTGAAATAAAGTTTAATAATATCATAAAACAAATACAATTCATAAATAATAATTATCAAACTTGACTATATTTTTATGATATTTCTAGTGATTTAAACATTTTTTCTTGTTCCCTTCTAACTGCTCTTACAATACTAGCAAAAGATTACAATTCAAAGCGATTTCAATCTTCTTATACGCTACAGTACTTCTTTTTTTCACTAATGTTTCATTTCAAAGTTAAACGCATGCATAGGAATAAGTTTCAAACATACCCAGAGCTAAAAAGTCAAAAGCCAAAACATGCATAAAAAGCATGAAACATAGAAAGGATAAAGACACAAGCTTTGCGGCGCTTGATGAGCCGATAGTGCCAGATTCAAAGAAGCTAAACAATTTGGGATTCGTGGGAGACTTAAGGTTTGAACCTGTTTTCGTAGCTAGACAAGGGAAAGTCATCTCAAAGAATGACTTTTGCAAACAATCCACAATCACGAAAAATATTTCAAAGTTCGATGCATCTTTCGGTCGCAAGCCAACCTTTACACAGGATAGCAAAACGGTTTGGAAAACTACCAAATTTGTCAGCTTACAAAGCCGAGAAAAGGAATTTTTCCTTGAGAAGGAGTGTGGATAGGGGTTTTCTTCTTTTTTTAGAAGGTCACTCTCACTGAGAGGTATAAAAATAGTAATTTTCTATTTTAAAGAGGAAGATGATGGTATACTTTCTTTCTTGGTCCTGACAAGAGGAAAAAAGGTTAGATATCCCTTAGAAAAATTATATATACGACTGACACTAAGATCCAACAAATGGACTACCACCATTCTTTCTACCTGACAAGTGATCACAAAACAAAGAATTGCTTGGTTACCGAATAGAGAAACAATCATCTCATCCGCATAGCCAAACGACATTGGAGAACCATAACCGCCATCCATCATGGAATCACAAGAAACTCTAAAACTAACATTCTCGAACTCAACAAAATCATTAAATTAGAGGACATGATACTGCAAGCCTTTATCAAACTGATTTTGGTCGAATCTAGTGAGTGATAGATGTGGGCGCACAAATTGACTCGGTTCAATCTGCTGGGCTCAGGTCAGTTCGTGGTGTGAAGATAAATAGAATGGGCTGGAGCGGCCCACCCTGAGTTAAATTGCACTCGGAGAGCAGTTTCAGTGTTCCGGAGAATGGGTACACGGAGAGAGCTTGGTGCGCGAGGAATTGCCTCGGTGCTCCGGTGACCCATCATCGCGCAGAGAAAACTCGGCGCACGGTGGAAGGTCGGTGTGCGGGGAATCGGATGCTCCGAGGGACTTAATGACGATTATGACGAGGTAATAGCCTTGATGCTTCGTAGACTCCTCAACGCGTAGAGAGATCTCAGCGCACAGAGAAAGCTCAGTGCATGGGGAGTCCAGCGATCAGAGAGTCAAAACCCGGCGAGTCGTGGTCACGGTTGGAGAGTCGTGATGGTATACCCGAATATGGGCCACAACAAGCCACTCGAGGCCCGTAAATATAAGAAGTGAATAATGGCCGGCGAAGCCCATCACGAGTATAATTTCGCGTGGGTCGTTTCAACTCGCTATGAAGCCCAATGCACAGAGTCTCCAAAGGAGCGATGATATCAAACTGAGTTGATGGTTACGAGAGGCTCAAAAGACGTAACGATGTATCTGGAGCACTAAAGAGGCACTGAGTGCGAGAGTAATGGGGGAAAAGCTGCAGAGACAGTCCTATAAATGGTCTTTGTGGGGCTCCGGAGAGCAGACTGAAAATCTTCTACAAAATTTTGATATTCTCATAGAGAAACTTGTAATATTTGAGAGAATATTGTAAACACTTGATATTTTTAATAAAGATTACACTTTTTGTTCATATATTATGATCAAATTCGGTGTGAGAGAAATCTTGCTCTCACATTTTGGCGCCGTATGTGAGGACTCGAAGAAATTTCTGAAGAAGTCACCCCTACCTAGCAAGAAGAGATGGATTCACCAGTGAACAACCCAACTGTTGATGCTCTAGTAGAGGTGAAGGCTCTGCTCGTGAGCTTTGTCGAAAGACATAAAGAATCAAGTGATGCACTCGCTGCTCGCTTCAACAGTCACAAGGAGAACGTGACAACCCAGTTGGCAAACCTTGCAAGTGAACAGACCGAGATGGAGGCGCGGTTAGGAGCGCAGAGGAATCTTCCCCAACCGATGATGATGATAGACCTCCCTGGTGGGGATCCCATCGGAGCAGAAGGCTCCGTGTGCCATACCCAACCGGGACCTCAGGGTTTTTTCCTTGGTGGAAACAATTCTGATCCCTAGAGAATTCTCGTGGAGAAGACGGTTATGTTCCTCGTGGTGGAAACGATGTGTTAAACACTCTGAGTTCAGCTCGGGGGTACGACGGGCAACACCGGTGAGCTCCCTTCTGTCCCAAGTGTAGGAGACTATGAAAGCTTGCTTCGGTCAATCGACAAGACACACGCTAAGGTTGCTCGCCATGACGTCGAAGGTCCACCGCGCGTCGAGTGTTGCGCAGAAATCGATCGCGTGATCACATAGACGGAGAGAACTTCATTCACTTGTGCATCGCGGAAGCGAGAATAAAAGATATCGGGAAGCTCAGACTTCCCCTCTATAAAGGAAAGTCTGATCCAAAGGCACATATGACTGCCTTTTGGATCGCGCTGACTCGTGCTCGCTTCAGTGAAGACGAGAAAGATGCGGGGTACTGCAGGTTGTTTGTGGAAAACCTTACATGGTCCGCCTTGGAGTGGTTATCGCAACTTGAGCCTCCGTCCATTGATAGCTTCACCCAGCTATCTATAGCATTTGTGAAGCACTACTCCATCTTTACCGAGAAGGGTGCTTCAGATGCCGACCTTTGGACTATGTTACAGGGTCCTATGGAGCCTCTGCGCAAGTTCATTGAACGCTTCAAATCCGTAAAGGTGAAGGTTGTCGGTGTTAGCAAGTCCACCGTGTTGTATGCACTAAAGCATGGGATTTGGCATGTGTCCCCTTTCCGCTTTGACTTAACTATCCACAAACTGGATACCATTAAGGACGCTTGTCACCACTCCACAACCTGGATCGCCCCAGCAAGTGTCCTGAAGCAAGGTCTACATAAAAGAAGTTCTAAAAGAAGGAAACCCAAAGTGGAAGTGGAGGATCACAGTCTTACAACGTGGAAATAAGGGAAAAAGAGACCCCCCAGCAAGGAAGGATCAAGGATGATAGGGCGCAATCCCGATGCATACTGTGAGCTCCACAAGTGCAATGGGCGTGCCACATACGAATGCTTTAAACTTAAGAGTTTTATAAGCAAAAAACTTGCGCATGATGGTTTAGCATGAGCGAACATTGACTTAGAGGAAGTTAGGCGCAAGATGGAGGCAGTTGAGGACCATGATCAGGAGCCCGCACCAAAACGAATATGGAGTCTAGAGAGAGCAGAGACCTCTAAATATTCTCAAAAGAAGAGGATAAACTTCATCCTAGGGGGATCGAGAGACTGCCGAGACTCTGTGCGATCCATCAAGTTCCATGTAAAGAGAGCTAGGTTTGGGAAGACTAGGTTCACTCTGGTCCCGAGTTGCAAGATCACCTTCTCAGAGAGTGATGCTTCGGAGCTGGACCTTCCACATGACGACATTCTGGTGGTCCAATTTGATATCAGAGCCAATTGTAAGGTCAGATCATTGTGGACGTATTGTTCCTGGAGACTCTGATACGCAAGGGGATCGAGAAAACGGAGGTGAAAGGTCCCCCAACTCCTTTAACAGGGTTTAGTGGGATAACCAAGATATATTTAGGGACAGTGCGACTTCCTATATCCGCAGGCAGAGTTTTAAAGATGATAGATTTTACAATGGTGGACCGTCCCGCAATGTACAACGCGATCTTAGGCACGCCCTGGCTGCATGAGATGAAGGCGGTACTATCCACTTATCACCAGTGTGTGAAGTTCCCAACCAGCAATGGGGTGAGAACTTTGCATGGAAGTCAAAAGAACTCTCGCATGTGCTACATGGTGGGACTTCAGAATAGAGTCCAATAGCAATTACAGAGCTCTGCAGGCGGACCATGGGGCGACGATTCCTCTGGTAACCTGCGGAGCATCCAACTTATTCCTTGCTAATTGTAGCGGTTCAACTTGGAAAAGAATGATCTTGGTGAGGACAGGAGCGCCACTGGAGACCATCACCAAATTCGCACAGTGCGGGTGCCGATTGATGATATCGACCCAACCAAATGTATGGTAATCGGTGCACAACTAAATGGAGAGATGAAGCGGGAGTTAGTATGATTCCTACAGAGTAACAGGGGAACTTTCGCTTGGACAACAAGCGATATGCCAGGAATTGAGCTTGGTGTAATTTCTCATGAGCTGAATGTTGACGCGGCGCACAAACCCATCAAGCAGAAGAGGAGAAAACTTGGTCCTGAAAAATCTCAGGCCGTCAACGACGAGGTGGAGAAACTCTTGGCGAATGATTCTATTCGAGAGGTTCATTACCTCGAGTGGTTAGCAAATCCGATTGTTGTGAAAAAGAAGAATGGAAAGTAACGAATCTTTGTTGACTTCACCGAATTGAATAAAGCTTGTCCTAAGGATAACTTCCCACTTCCGTATATTGATAGACTCGTGGAGGCCACAGTAGGAAACCAGTTCCTCTCCTTTATGGACACTTTCTCTAGTTACAAGGTCATGCCGTTCGGGTTGAAAAATGCTGGTGCGACTTACCAGAGGTTGGTGAACAAGATGTTTTCCGTTTAGTTCGGAAAAACAATGGAGGTGTATGTGGATGACATGCTTGTCAAGTCTTTAGAGGCTGGTGAGCATGTTCACCACCTATCAAAATGCTTTGAGATGTTGAATCAATATGGGATGAAGCTGAATCCTGAAAAGTGTACCTTTGCAGTCACTTTGGGAGAGTTCCTTGGGTACCTAGTTACTAAAAGAGGGATCAGAGCTAATCCAAATCAGATAACAACGGTACTCTCGATGCCATCCCATAAGTCAATAAAGGAAGTGCAGTGCTTGATGGGACGCATTGTCGCACTAAATATGTTCATTTTCCGATCAACTGATAAGTGTCTTCCTTTCTTCCAACTTTTGAAGGGGGACAAATAGTTTCTGTGGGATGAACAATGCGAGGGCGCCTTCAAGCACCTGAAAGAATATCTCGCACACCCTCCTGTCTTGGCCAACCATGTGCTCGGGGAGCCCTTATTTTTATGTAGCAGTCACCGCAGCCGCGGTGAGTGGAGTGCTATTACAAGAAGAGGGGTGAAGCAGAGACCGGTTTTCAATGTAAGCAAGAGTTTGGTCTCTGCGGAGACAAGATACACCATGGCGGAGAAACTTGCCTTCGAAGTGTTTTTCTTAGCACGGAAACTCTGATGTTACTTTCAATCATATTCAATTATGGTGATGACAACTCAACCGTTGCGCACGATATTTGACGGACCGAATCAGTCCGGGAGGATGGTCAAATGGGCGATCGAACTAAGTAAATATAACATAGAATAGAGAAATCGTCTAAGTACAAAGGCACAAGTCCTGGTGGATTTTCTTATCGAGCTTCCAATAGGAGTATATGAGGGATCTTCATAGGGACAAGCTTGGGAACTCCATGTCGATGATTCCTCCACCAGAGCTAGGTCCAGAGTAGGGGTTCGGTTGGAGTCCCCAACCGGAGAGGTGATTGAACAATCCAACAGACTAGCATTCAACGGTTCAAACAACGAGTCGGAGTATGAAGCTCTCATCACGGGGCTGATATTAGCACTGGGATCGAAGTCAGAGAACTCCAAGCGCGGAGTGACTCTCAGCTCGTGACTAGTCAAATAAGTGGGGTTTATGAAGTTAAATATGCAAGGATGGAAGCGTATGTAACATTGGTTCAAAGTATCATATCATAATTTGATAACTTCTAGCTAACCCAAATCACGCGAGGAGAAAATAGTTCAGCTGACGCGCTGGCCGCATTGGCGTCCACCTCGAATCCATTGGTTCGGAGGATGATAATGATGGAGACAATCAAAGAGCCAAGTATATTAGTCCATGATAACGTCATGGCTATCCACACATGATCCATGAAGAAACAAGCACTATAAGAGTCAAAGTGGAAAAAAGATGATAATGTGTCCATACCCGCACTGAAGTCCAGCTCGGGGTGGAGGATCCTGAAGCTCTGCACGGGGTGGATGATCCTAAAGCTCTAGCGGGGTGAATGATCTTGGTCCTCTGCTTTGTGCGGGTGATCTTGATGCTCTCTGTGGGGTGGAGGACTCTGACGCTCTGCGCAGGGTGAATGATCATGATGCTCTGCTTGGGGCGGGTGATCCTGACGTTCTGCACAGGGTAGAGAACTCTGAAGCTTTATGCAGGGTGGATGATCCTGACGCTCCGCTCAGGGTGGGAGATCCTGAAGCTTTGCAAGGGGTGTATGATCCTGGAGCTCCGCTCGAGGCAAGGAATCCTGAAACTCCACGCAGGATGAATGATCCGGAACCTTTTCCCGATGTAGAGAAGCCTGAAACTCCATTCAGGATGGAGAATCATGAGGTTCAGCTCGAGGCGAACTGGGGGACAGCTCGCGAGGATGATTAACAAGAGGACTGGAGAAGCCCGATAGAAGAATACATCTCTACGGGAAAAGTTCCCAAGGATAAGTGGCAGACACGCAAACTAAAAGTCTGAAGTGCGAGATTTTGCGTCGTCTGTGGCATCCTGTATAAACGGAGCATAATGGGACCTTACCTAACGTGTGTTGGTCCGAAGGAAGCTGAAACTATCATTAGAGAAATTCATGAAGGTCTGTGTGGATCCTATTCGTCGAGGCGGACTCTGATGTTAAAAATCAAACGCCATGGGTATTTCTGGCCAACAATCGCGAAGGATTGTGAGGATTACGCCAATCGGTGCAAAATGTGCCAAATGCACGCTCCGTTAATCCACCAACCCGCATAGCTTTTGTCCTTTATCTCCTCTTTGTATCCATTCATGAGATGGTCGATGGATGTCATGTGACCATTGCACGCATTAACGGGACGGGTGAGATTTCTCTTAGTCCTTACCGACTATTTATGTAAGTGGATAAAGGCAGGGGCTTTCAAGACTGTGACTGAGGTGGCGGTCCAGAAGTTTGTATGAATGAACATCATATGTTGCCACTTGCTACCTTATGAGATTGTGACTGATAATGGATCGCAATTCATCTCGAAAAAGTTCGAGATGTTCTGTGCGACCTGGAAGATAAGGTTGAGAAAGTCCACCATGTGGTATCCCCAAGGGAATGGACAGGTGGAGGTCTCAAATAAAACCTTACTTAGCAACCTGAAGAAAATATTATGAGCTTTCAAGGGAGGCTGGGAAAACGAACTCCACGGCGTCATGTGGGCGTGTCGAACCACACCACGAAAAACAACCGATGAAACACCATTATTACTTGTTTATGGAATGGAAGCAGTGGTTCCCACTGAGGCAGCAGTCCCAAGCCTCAGGAGGGCGGTGAACACTGTGAATCCGGAGCAGAATGACGAGATACTTGTTGATAGTTAGGACCTAATAGACGAGAGGTGTGATGCCGCAATGGTGAGGTTACAAAACTATCAACACATTGTCGCGCGTCACTATAACACAACGGTGAAGGTGCATCGCTTCAAGTTAGGTGATTTAGTCCTCCGAAGAGTCTTCTCCAACACAACAGAATACGGTGCCTGGAGGTTAGGCACAACCAAGGAAGGCCCTTATAAAGTGTCCAAGGTAGTATGGTACAACGTCTATAAGCTGGAATCAGAAGATGGAGTCCCAATGCAGAGATCATGGAATGAAAGAGCTAAAAACATACTAAGGTAAATAATGCTAAAGCAAAGATAAACAACTTAGTAGAATAAGATAAGCATCAGGTCATCCTGAGTTGAAGGTAAAATACTCCTAAGGGAGCACGAAATCAACTGCGATGAGTGAAAGAGTCTTGGTGTGGGGTTCTATCGCATCCGTAAACTCCAAAGTCTCAACACGAGGCTCCACTATCTCTATAGGCTTCATGATCTTGGTGCGGGGTACTTCTGTCTCTGTCTCAGCCAGGAATTCCTCCATGGAGAATCCTATGTTTGACCCGAACTCATTGAGTGCAGCCTCGGTAACATCAACAGAGAGTGAAGTAACGAGCTTCTACCTCAAAATCGCATCTCTCCGCCTCTTGAAGGCGACCCTGAGCTTCCCCAAGCTGAGCAGTCTAAGCAGCATTGTCATCATAAATGTTCTGCATTGCAAGGTCGAAATTCCCTTTGTAGTCTTCACGAGCAATCTGGCAACGATCCATCTTGTACTCAAAACGAGCAATGCGGTTGAGGCGCTCATTCGCCTGCTTGACTAGATTTTGTTCTTCTCCCGCTCAGTAATAAGAGACTCAACCTCAGACTAAAGAGCCTCAATCTTCAGACTTGATCTTCAGCTCGCTGGGGTGCACCGTCCTGTTGTACTCTGCAAGGAAGTGAAGAAAAGGAGTAGCCAAAGTCACAAAAAGAATAAGAAAATGACTAAGTATAGAAGAAGGATAAAACACAAGAAAACTAACCATAGTAAAGAGGTCGGAGAACCTCAAATAATCCTCCTTGGCTCCATCTGAAAGCTCCTCCAATAGAGGGATCTCGCATCCCGGGTGACATAACTGCCGCATGAGAAAAGAAGTGGACACCTTGTCCGTGCAGATGTTGTACTCTGAATTGTAGTCGAAACTCCAGTTTTTCTTGGGCTACTTTGAGCCACCTCTTCCATTTCTTTTGTCAATGGCCTTCCTTTTCGAACCCCGAGTTGTTGTTCTTTCAGAAGCAAGATCGATTCCCCCCTCAGGAGGAGAGTCTGCGGTGAGTGGGAGAGCTGCGGTGGGGGCAGGGAGGGGGGAGGTCGCTGCAGAAGACAAGGGCAGAACCTTCTTAGCTTAGCCCTTCTCGGTCCAAGCAGGAGGAACCCCAGCCGAGGGAGAAACAACAGCGCGGGGAGGCACCCTCTTAATGGGGGTTTGCCTCGTGCGGGCCTTCTCAACGCGCGCTGGAGGAACTACGGTGCGGGGGAGAACTGTTGCGTGAGAAAAGGCTTCTGCTCTCTCCGAGAGAACGGAGCGAGACTCATGAGGCGGAGAAGAGTCTTTGCGACTCGACTCGCTGACAGTCTTCTCGGAATCCTTGCTGCCTTCTGTTGACGGTAAGTCGACATGCTGGTTCTTGGAATCAAACCTAAAGCTGCAAAGAAGATTGTTGCCTTGATTGGTTAAAATTACACCTAAAATATTATAAGTGTAGAACACACTTACCATGAAAAATAGAACTTACCCTTAAAATCCTCAGGGGAATAGTCGGAGCGCTCAGCAACGGTAACCGCGCGGAGACAAGATGCAGACTCCTGAAAATGAGTGTAATCAAAATGTGACCAGCTAACCTTCCCGAACCGAACGCGGGTGAGAAAGTGTGCAAGGTCAAGACAGAAGTCTGCCCTGGTCAGAGGAGCTGCAAAAAAAAAAAAAAAAGAGAAGACAACAACAACAAGGTTAATTGCTTACAAAAATATACAACATAAAGGAAAATGAGTTGAACTCGAAGATAGCCTCTACCAGGCTCAGGAATCCAATTGGTAACAACGAGCTGGGTAAGTTCGCCGAGGTCAGCTCGTTCACTGGAAAGAAAAAGTAACACGGCCTCCAGTCTTCATCTTTTATTGGCATTCATGTGAAAACTTTGCAATTGCCGTTTGTAGAAACGTGAAAGGACCCACGGTGACCAGGTGCACTCTTGATGGCGTACATACGTGCTTGCATAGGTACGGTCAAGGGGAGACCACACTCCTCTGCAAGGACCTGGAGGCATACCAAGAACCAAAGAAGGTTCGAGCGTATTTGTGCTAGCGCGGCTCCCATGGCATGCATAAGATACACCAAAACCTCAGGGAGAGGGAAGGTGAGACCGCATGACTTGAAAAATACCTCATAGGAACAACAATAGCCTTCCCTAACGAGTTCCATAAACTCAGAGTCTATCGGAGAAACTAAGGCAATGTTCTTCAGAGTCCGGCAACTACGTCTAAATTATCTTAATTTATCCTTGGTACATGATGAACGGACATGAGCAACGAAGCGTGTACCTTAAGTCGAAGATACAATAGGAAGAAAGGATTGTTCTGAGTGAACGGATATAGTGTCAGATGAAGATTCACCATTGGAAGCAGGAGAGAGAAGGAGTTCCTCGGGCCAAGAGAGTCTTAAGACCTCACGAGCCAAGCTGCCTAGAGACGCACTTTTGAGCTCATGGTCCGGAGGAGAGTTTAGCGCGCCATGGTCTCTAGAGGAACTCGATTCGGTGCAAGCTGAAGAATGGCTTCGCATGGCAGAGGGCTCGGCTCGGTGGCATGGGCTCTGCACAGGCATAGTGCCAGCTTGAGGACTCGGGATAGGCTCATGGGTCAGTGCGGACAGGAGACGCCTTTTGGAACATAACTAATCACCTCGAGAGCTCTTGGTGCTGGAGCGAGGCGCCGGCGCGGGGGAAATTCGGCTCGAGAGGAGTGCATCGCACGGAGCATGGTTCTTTGGTCTGGGAGTAGACAGTGCGGGCACGAGACGAAGGCTCCTCGATGCAAGACCTGTCGGTGCAGACGCAAGGCGAGGATGCAACACGCATCAACTCAACTCAGGATGACCTGGCACGGCACAAGCTCAGCTCGGATGCTTCTCTGGACTTGGCGCGGATGGATTTAGCATAGGAGCAGCCCGGTTTGGGCTCAAGCCCAATATTCGGTGCGGGATGCGGGCCAGACGACTATAGAACCGAGCCATAAGGCTCCTGGGTCGATTTTGGTCCATAAGTGAAAAAAAAGAAAGAAAACTGGAAGAGAGAGAAGATAAAAGTGAAGTTAAAAAGGTGGAGAAAAATATCTAAGATATTTTCTCACCAAGAGCAAAGAAAAACATTATCTTGGAACTAAGGTTTTATCGGAAAAATTGTAGAATCGACGACGAAAAACAGTGGAGCGGAAGTAAGAGACCAAATGGTCTTGCCGCTATATATAGTGGCGTAGAGTAGCAAGTTAAGGGATACCTTGTAATGAAGAGTGAATACCTTGTAATAGTTTATTACAAGTTAAGGGATTCCTCTCAAGAACGCGTAGAAAAAAAAAGATTAACTCTAGAGAAGAATGAAGAGTGAATACCTTGTAATAGTCTTGAGAAAAGAGTTATAAAGTCTCCTTTGTGAATGAAGCCTGAACTCTTGCGCAAGAACCTAGAAAAATAGTGGAGTGGAAGTAAGAGACCAAATGGTATTAGCGCTATATATAGTGGCGTAGGAGCAAGTTAAGGGATTCTGATTGAGAAATCACGATCCTCAGCTCTCTCCCTGCTATTAAATCCGCCCCGAGCCTCTCTGAATCTTCATTAAATCTCAGGACAACGTGAAGTTAGCGATTCCACCAAAGGAAAACTTCCATTGATAGAATGGGGGGAAAAATGTGGGTGCACAAATTGACTCGGGTCAATCTGCTGGGCTCGGGTCGGTTCGCGGTGCAAAGATAAGGAGAATGGGCTGGAACAACCCACTATGGGTTGAACTGCACTCGGAGAGCAGTTCCAGTGTTCCTGAGAATGGGTGCACGGAGAGAGCTTGGTGCGCGAGGAGTTACCTCGATGCTCCGGTGACCCCTCACCACGCGAAGAAAACTCAGCACATGGTGGAAGCTCGGTGTACGGGTAATCCGGTGCTCTGAAAGACTTAATGATGATCATGATAAGGTAATGGCCTCGATGCTTCGTAGACTCCTCAGTGCGTGGAGAGAGCTCAGCGCACAGAGAAAGCTCAGTGCACGGGTAGTCCGGTGAGCAGAGAGTCAAAACTCGGTGAGCCGTGATCACAGTTGGAGAGTCGGCCACAGCAAGCCACTCAAGGCCCATAAACATAAGAAGTGAATAATGGGCCAATGAACCCCATCACGAGCAGAGTTTCGCGTCGGTCGTCTCAACTCGCTAGGAAGCCCAGTGCGCGGAGTCTCCAAAAAAGCAATAAGAGCGGACTGAGTTGACGGTTACGAGAGGTTCAAAAGACGTAACGGCGTATCGGGAGCACTAGAGAGGCATTGATTGGAGATAGTCCTATAAATGGTCTATGTGGGGGTCCGGAGAGCGGACCAAAAATCTTCTGCAAAACTTTGAAATTCTCAGAGAGAAACTTGTAATACTTGAGAGAATATTGTAAACACTTGATATTTTTTAATAAAGACTACACTTTTTGTTCATATATTCTAATCAAATTCGGTCTAAGGGAAATCTTGCTCTCGCAATAGACAAAGACATTTAAGCTTAAAAGGGTTAGAATAATAAATCTCTTTACCAAAATATAGATTTGGACTTCGTGAACCATGTTGGAGAACACCTTGAACCTTCTTCTGTATATTCTTAAAGGCCTGCAAGCACATTATCAAACGTATAAACGACCTCCTCAGAATCTATGTTGAGGAACATAGGTGAGAGTCGTTGCTGTAGAAAGCTGGCAGGCATGAGAGAAACGGTAGATCAAGAGAGACTGGAGGGGAGCCTGCGATTAGGTCTACGCTTGCTATCAAATGCAGATATCGTGAAGAAGATAAAGTCGAATCTTCAAGGGGTTCATGAGACCCAACTGGTTCTAGAAAATGAAACGATGGCTTACTGGACACGAGTATGAAGTCAAGTGTCCCCAGAGAAATTTCAAACGCTTCATCAATACAGAAAGTGTATCGCCATAGCGGACGAGCATGTCCCTGCGGTGGTGTATCGTCTCTGAAGCGTTCAACTAGAAACCCGAGCACACCTCGTCCTCATAAAAGAGACAAATTCTATATTCTCCCCGATACAACCTCGGTTCAACCAAGGTAAGACTCTCACTTGGCGCTGACAGACAGAGGTGGTCTTCTATAAACATCACTGAGGTCACCCATAGTGAAGTGCTTTTCAAATCTCCAGATCTGGAAGTGGGAAGGTTCGGCTTTACTCCAGAAAGGTATGGTAAAGGATGAAGCACCTCAACAGATGATGCTTCGCCGGACTGGTTTCAACATAAAGATCCGACGACATCAAAGTCAGAGATTTAACCCAAATCTTGCAATAATAAGCACGGTATAATATGTCTTCAAGGGTTGGAAAAGTGAGAGACAAATCAACGTCAAAGCACGACGGCGCTGGAGTGACCACGGTGAGCCTCCCGAAAGCTTCTGGTCGAAAATGAGATTGTCACCCATCCACATAGCGTGTGAAGGCGAAACCTAAAACTGAGCCAGAAGAAGAAAAGGAAAAGGCGGAGAAGAAGAAAACAAACGGTATAAGCAAAAGGCGGGGTGACGCCGGCACCAGGAAAATGGGGTTTGAGCGGTTTCTCGATTCTTGTGCTAGAGAGAAAATCAGAGCCGGCTCAGTATCCCCATTATTAACTTATATGCTAAAGTGCTTTTAGTTTTTATTTTTAACAATTGGTCTGACACCTATTTTTATTTGGGCACAACGACCCGTCTATTTGGTCCGATACCTCAAGTGATAAAAAAAAATCGAATTTACTCTGGGTAAAAAATACGATAATGGACCAGCCAAACCACTAGACCACAAACACTTATCTTAATATATTTAACTTTAAAATCTAACATCATTATAAATGATTAAAAATTTGAAAAATTATGATTTAATTTTTAGTTGATTCATAATATTTTTTAAACGTTATATTATTAATTAAGTTAAATTATTTTATTTATTTGAACCTAAACTTTAAGCAAAATTTTTTGACAGATTAATAATAATGTTTATTGTATGGATATATTGTTAAAATTCGTTTCGTGCAAACTTTTAAATAATTGGTGAAAAAAGAAATCTATTATTGTTCAAGGAATATTCAAACATGGAAGGAAGAACAAAGGAAGCATCACATGTGAGTGTGTGGTGGAAAATAAGTACTGTGGGGAAAACATCCATTAATTCAAACCGATAGGAATGCAGAAATATAATTATGAAAATGATGTGGCCACACACTACCTTTGAATTTTCTTGAAAGAGATCATCATAGAATTTTACAAATTATTCTGAAAATAATACCCTACGAGTCCAATCAAGTTAATTTTTTGAAACTAATTGAAGCTTATTCCAAATTAAAATTAAAGGTAACTATTTTATAAATAATTTTATTTTCATTTTTCTGTATCTCGTTTAGTAATACTAGGATTGAACCCGCGTTATGGGTGGAGTTATATTTCTACAAAGTTATAAAATTTTAATATAACATAAAATTTTGTATAAATTTTTTGTGCATTATTATATGCCAAATATTTTTCTATAATGACATATGTTTTAGTTTAGTGTCGTGTCATAATCATTATGTATGTATATATTGTTTTTATGTGAATTTTGGTTATTAAAATAATTATTTGTAAAACTGATATATCAATATAGTTGTAACTACATAAATTATTGCCGATCAGGAAAATATTCAACTATCATTATATATATATATATATTATAAAATGAAATTTAATCATCATAATAGATTTTGTACATCATATATTATTTCATTAAATCAAACAATCTTTTATAGTTATATCTAGGGGTGGGAAAAATAACTCATACCCGAAAAACCGAACGGACTGAAATTGGTTATGACCCCTAACCAAATTATGAAATTATCCGAATGGATATCAAAATATATTATCCAAATAACCAAAATAGAAATGAACGGAACGGAAATTTTAGGAACCAAATTAACTTAATTTCACCAAAAATAGATAATCTATTTATTAAATATACAAATAAAAAATTACCTATATTTAAATTATAAAATATCAATTAAAATAATTTTTAATTTTATTTTTATTAAGGATTCTTAATCGGAAATCAAATAGAAATCCGGATACCTGAATGGATACCCAAACAAAATGAATTATCAAAATCTATTACACAAGTAACCGGAACCGAATCAAACAAAAAAATAGGAACTAAACCAAACTCAAACCAAACTTTAAAAATACTCGAATGAATATAAAATTCATATATTCGAACTACCCAAAATACAAAATAACTAAACCGAACATCCAACCCTAGTTATATCTTAGGTTTCAAGCAAACTTAACATTAACTATGCAATTAAATTTTACTAAAAAATTGATAGAATTGATTAACTGCGTGCGACGTGACGGCGATTAGGTCAACGCACGTTCTATTCGTCTTCTCCACGGCATCTCCACGCCGCCGGCGATCAGCATGGTCGGACCGGCGTCGTCTCGGCCTCCTGGCTCTTCCTCAACAGCAACTCCAAGCCACTGGTCTTCCATAGTCGCATCTTCGGATCTTCGTTCTCTCAACTCCATTAAGCCGACATTCACCGTCGATCATGAGACAGCAAGGGCTGACCTTCCACAAGCTTTACTCAATGATTCCACACCCTTATGGAGCTCGTTCCTTGTTGGTTTTTTTATTGGTCCAGCTCCTCACATCGGAAAAGTGCACGCCACAGTTAACCGACTATGGAACCGTGATGGCAAATCTTCAAAGATCGACGTTCAATTTATCAAAGAGGATACCGTCCTCTTTAAAATTGACTTTGTTTCACTTCGTAATAGTATCACACGTAAACAGTACTGGCATATCTCTGATGTTCTCCTTGTTGTGCAGGAATGGAGCCCATCGCGAGTTCACCAAAAACCCAACCTTACAGCCATGCCTCTTTGGGTCGATTTCAAACAAGTTCCGGATCATCTCTTCTCTCGTCCTGGCCTCAAATATCTCGGCGACATAGTTTGTGAAGCGCAAAAGTTGCACCCGACTACTGAACGTTGTATGCGGCTAGACATTGCTCGCGTTATGGTCGTCGTGAATTTGGAGAAACCACTAACTAAGACAATCCAACTTAAAGACATCCCATTACCGGTACACGTTGCGTACCCGTGGCTGCCTTTCCGTTGCACATCTTGCCACTCTTGGGGGCATCAATTCTCGGACTGCTCCAAGACCACACCTACAACACGTTTTCCGGCTAATGGAGAGTCTTCCCTTACGGTTCCGGTTGAGCCAAGTATTGTGCCTGAAACAGATGTATCGAACGCCTTACCAGCCGCTCCTCAGATCGCCAACACACAACCCACTGCTCAAGACATTCCTCCTCCTTCTTCGCTTTCAATTACTCATATTCTCAATGATTTAGAAAAAATTGAACCTTATGCTCCTGTCTCAAACTCTCTTGCAGGTCATGATGCACCATCATCGGATGAGGCTATCATTAACGCCACCGTCGCGGTCCCATTGATGGACCCATCCATGGAAACCGTCACTCACCACAATCTCGATGCGGCTGGTGTCTCAACCACTACTCTCGCGGATGCTACGGACGTTTTCTCCCGATAATGACACTCTTCCTATCGTTCCTTCTGATGACAACTGGGCTCTTGTGGTTCGCGGGAGTCGTGTCCATCCGTCATCCCCATCCAAACTTTGCTCACTCTCAACACCTTCTTCTACTATTTCTCCTTCTCGTTTTAATGTTTTATCTACCCACACTGATGTTGATGTGGATTTGCAGGATGACAAAGAGGAAGGGCAGCTCTCGGAGGTGGAGGACGAGTCTCTTGAGGCCTCTGGTGTACATGATGTTCCGGTTAAACCGATCCATCGGTCTCGCTCAAAGAACCCACTACCAACCTTTGCTTCTTGGAAAATAGAAAAGCAAGCGCCGCTCAAAAAACCAAACCACGTCTCCTCGCGGAGACACTAATGCAATGTCTTTTTTCTCATGGAATGTCCGAGGTTTCAATCAGCCTTGGAAGCAAAATATCGTGCGGAATTGGATATTCTCTACCAAGCCCGTTTTTGGTTGTCTTCTTGAAACGCGGGTTCATCCTACTAATTTTCATTCAATTGTTCAGTCTGCCCTCCCGGGTTGGACTTGCTTGCATAATTATTCCCATCACCGACTAGGTCGTCTTTGGGTAGTCTGGAAAGAGGGAGTTATCGTTACTCCATTACTTGTTACTGCTCAAGTTATCAATGTACTTGTCACTTTAGATACTGGTATCATGATTCTCATATTTTGTGTTTGTGCATCAAACTTTCAGGTTAAGCGCTTGCAGCTTTGGGATGCTCTTGTCCACAGTCGTCAAATCTATGGCTCCTCACCAATCCCGTGGCTGGTACTCGGTGATTTCAATGAAGTCCTAGCACTGGCTGACCACTCAACTTACGGGCATCGCACGCGGATTCTTGGCATGAACCAGTTTCAGGATGTTATTCATCGCTGTGATCTTACCGATCTTGAATATATTGGGCCACGGTTTACATGGTCGAATCATCAACAGGATAACCCCATTGCCAAAAACCTGGATCGTGCATTGATTAACGACACTTGGGCAGCCACTTACTCCCAATCCTATGCCACTTTTGAAGCTAATGGCATCTCCGATCATGCTCGCTGTGTTGTGCATCTTACGACACTGATAGCTCCATCCCGTAAGCCTTTCAAATTTCACAATTTCTGGATTGCTAATACTGCTTTTGCTAATCTTATCAGGACACATTGGACGATTGGCCCACCATTGGTGCACTCACGCCTCGCTTTACGCTTCTTCCATTCCCGTCTTAAAGGCCTTAAGGGCCCTCTCCGTAGGCTCAACTCGACCAAATACGGGGACTTATCGAGACGCACAAAGGAAGCATACGATCTCTTCCTTCACTGCCAATCTCAAGCTCTCAACCACCCATCACCGACCTCATTCCAGGCGGAGAACGAAGCGGCAGCCAATTGGCGTGGGATGGCTTCAGCGGAGGAGCAATTATTTAAGCAAAAATCTCGGATTCATTGGCTCCAGCTTGGTGACCATAACACAGCTTTCTTCCACCGCATGGCAGGCGCACGGGCTTCTAGGAACAACCTCAAGCGACTCATTGGTCCATCCGGTGAAGTGATCACGGACAACTCGGAGATCAAGGCAGCAGCGATCTCCCACTTCAAAGCATTTCTTCAGGATCGTCAGGAAGTAATCCCTATTCCCTATGATACTTTGGAATCTTTGATATCTTTTCGTTGCTCGCAGGTCGATATTGCCGCCCTCGTCGCCCCGGTCCTGGCTCAAGAAATCAAGGATGCTCTATTCTTGATGCCTGCGAATAAGGCTCCTGGTCCAGATGGATACACATCGGAGTTCTACAAAGCATCATGGCCTATTATTGGCACATATTTCATTACAGCGGTTCAGTCTTTCTTTCTCTATGGATTCTTTCCAGCGGGTATCAATTCCACACTTGTAGCCCTTATACCCAAGGCGGCCAATCCTCAGAAAATGATAGACTACAGACCGATCTCATGCTGCAATGTCCTCTACAAAGTCATCTCGAAGCTTCTTGCTAACCGCCTCAAGACATGTTTGCCTTCTGCAATTGAGCCTAACCAAAGTGCATTTGTCAAGGGCCGTTTGCTCCTTGAAAACGTTCTCCTTGCCACTGAAATGGTTAAAGATTACCACAGACCAACTCTCTCCCCTCGTTTTACTCTTAAGTTAGATATCTCAAAGGCTTTTGATACTATTGATTGGCGGTTCATAGTTATGACTTTGCAGGTAATGGGATTCCCCGATAGGTTTATCCATTGGATTCACCTTTGTTTATCAACAGCCACTTTCTCGATTGTGGTCAATGGTGAACCGGCAGGTTACTTTCCGAGCAAAAGAGGAATCCGTCAGGGATGTGCTCTCTCACCTTATCTCTATGTTATTGTCACTAATGTCTTGTCTCTCATGCTTAATAATGCTGCTGCGATAGGCTCTTTTCACTACCACCTTCGCTGTGCCCTCACTGGTTTAACTCATCTCTGTTTTGCAGACGATATTCTCATCTTTTCTAATGGAACACTGAGATTGCTGCAAGGGGTTCTCGCGGTCATGAACACCTTTGGGAATGCATCTGGACTCCGTCTCAACCTCACCAAGTCATCTATATACCTTCCTGGACTCCCATCCTCCCCCCTCCGTGGTTTTATCCAGAGAACCGGTCTCAACTTGGAGACTCTTCCAGTCCGCTATTTGGGTCTTCCTTTAACGACAAAGCGCCTTTCCCTTTCCGACTATGCACCGCTCCTTGACCGTATCCGTTCGCGTGTCACTTCCTGGTCTGCTAAGCTTCTCTCTTACGTCGGACGCTTACAGCTAATTAACTCAACGATCATCAACACTGTCAACTTCTGGCAGTCCGCTTTCCGTTTGCCCAAACGCTACCTCAAGGAAATCAACAGTCTTTGTAGTAACTTCCTATGGTCAGGTACGGCAACTAATCACAATATGGCAAAACTGTCTTGGTCGGATGTTTGTAGGCCGAAAGATGAAGGAGGATTGGGTATTCGTCGGTTATAGGATACTTCAACCGTCTTCGCTCTTTCTCTTATCTGGCGCTTGCTCTCGAACACCGCCTCCTTGTGGCGTGATTGGACAAAGCAGTATTTGCTCCGTACTGCAACGTTCTGGGATACAAAGAGCACTTCAACAGGCTCATGGATGTGGCAGAAGTTACTCAAGCTCCGCCCGCTCGCCATTACCTTCTTCCGTGTTGAGATCCACAATGGGCGCTCCACTTCTTTCTGGTATGATCCTTGGTCTCCTCTTGGTCCTCTTCTCTCTTTTGCAGGTCCACAGGGAGTTCAGGAACTGGGTATTGCCAGGCATGCGACAGTGTGCGATGTGGCTGGTCCCGCTTCATGGCGTCTCCGCAGGTCACGGCTGGCATTTTACCGCGACTTCGCTGACCAAGTGAGTCGTTTCCCCTTGCCGTCCGAGGATTCAGGTTCCGACACATACCTATGGCGTCATGTCAATGATGAATATAAGCCCCATTTCGTTTCCTCGACCACCTGGAACCAGATACGTTGCCACTCCCCTAAAATGAGTTGGTCCTCTATTGTTTGGTTCCCGCAAGCTATACCTCGCTTTGCTTTTATCACTTGGCTTGCTATGCTAGACAGGTTATCCACAGGTAACAGGATGCGGCTTTGGGGTCATACACAAGCTTGTCCACTCTGCGGTGAACCTGATGAAACGCGCGACCATCTTTTCTTCGCTTGTCCGTTCTCCTATATGGTTTGGAGCACACTCACTTCTCCTCTTCTTCGTCATCGCACAACCCCAGATTGGACAGCCACTACTCGCTCCCTTCTCCACCGCTCCCTTACCCCGCAGGATCGCGTACTACTAAAGCTAGCCTTCCAATGTTCCATCTACCACATCTGGCGCGAGAGGAATAATCGCATACATGTCTAACCGCCGAAAACCTTCGTCCAAGTTACCAATCACATCCGACATACCATTGCCTCTCGCCTTACCAGCCTCCGCTACGAGGATCACCCGCGTCTTGCTTCCATTAGCCAGCGATGGGCATCTTTCTCGGGATAACTCACGCACTGCATTATCATCACCTACCAGCGTCTTCTCCTCATACATTCCCGCCAAGCACCGCTGGATATAAGNTGTACTCTTTTTCCTATCACTAGTTTTGTCCCACAGGGTTTTCTAGTGATAGGTTTTAACGAGGCAACCTTATATCTTTCCCAAAGCGTGCTTGGTTCTTTCCCTCTTACTTATCTCCATATTTTCTCACTTTGTCATGTATATTACTTTTCTCCTATGTAGATAAACATTAACTTTTCAATATCAATTTAACATTTCATCAAAAAAAAAAAAAAAATTACTAAAAATATGTATTCAGTAGTACATCAGACTATTTTTATAATTTCATCTAACTTGTCTTATGACAAATTAATCTAGTACCAGATCTATGAAAAATCATGATCCTGTATATAGGAATCCTAACGAGCGATACACCATATTTTCTAAATTATTCAGTACAAGTTTTTATTATGAAAAATGTTATATTTTTATTTTGTATATATATATATATATATAGATACATATAAATATATATATATATATATATATATATATAATAGATATTGGAAGTCTATTTAAACCATC
>OVBE01004754.1:0-23187 GCA_900406425.1 Iberis pinnata | reverse complement strand
TTTTATATAAATATATATATATATATATATATATATATATATATATATATATTTCTTTTCAGTTCATGATGTTTATCTAAAAACACAAAAATAAAAATATATTTATTTTCCTCAAAAACATGAAACGTGTTATTTAAACAAACTTAAGCGAATCAATAAAAAAAGTCTATATAACATAATTCGTCACTATATACTGTAAATAGCATAAAAATGTAAGAATATCTTAGATCTCAAACAAGAATAATTCTTTTAAACATTGTATATTATTAAACGAAAAAAGTAAAATTTAGGATTTCACTAAAAGAAACTGAAAATACTAATTGTTTTATTATTTTTCCCAATATTTAGTGCTAAATTCGGTCTTTTTCTATTATAGTTAGATATATAAAACTATCGAAAGAAATAGAAAGACGACAAACAATAATTAGTCGGCACTATGACTTTGCGCCGCTGAAGAGAACCCAAAGTCCGAAAGTTTTCAATGATTGATTGGTCCATTATTTGATTTCTCCCTAATTGCTCTTCCATTTCATGCTCAATGGAATACAAAACATAAACAAAAAAAAACATTTTTTCATTTTGATAATTGTTTTCAGAATTGTAAGTTTCTTGTTTTCACTAAAAAGTAAGAAAAAAACAATAAAACAAATTGCAGTTTTACATTTATTAGAGGAAAACAAGTTAGTCGCAATAACAATCTAACTCGATGTTAATAGCAATGAAGGCGAATTGACTTAAATTTTGAAATTAGCTGATTTTTATAACTCGTCCATAATTGTATTGAATTATGCCTTAAAGTCTTAAACAGACTGAGTTTGATTATGGTGAAACTATGATATGGGTGCACGTCTATCTCTAGCATTTAATAGGTTCACTATTCTAATTTAATTGATTGATAGATCATATGATTTTTTAACATGAAATGCTTTGATGTTCAAATGGATAAGATTGTAATATACTCCATCTATGAATTAGAAAGTGTTTTATCAAAAAACAAAAAAAATAGAAAGTGTTATCTATTAATTCACCCGTAAAAAAAAAAGTAAAAAGTAAAATAAGCATTTTTATTGTTGTTTTTTACGAGTGTTCTAAAATAAGTTATATGCTAGTTAGACGGCTGACCACCATATAATATTTGGGCATATACGCAAATATTTACACGAGATATATACGGTGGATATTTTTTTCTAAAACTTATATATCAAATATAAATGTATAATGTCCAAAATCTAAATTAAATATCAAATAATTATAAAAAAAAATAATGCTAAATTTCAACAAAATATAAAAATAAAAACTCTTAATTCCACTATTCATATTCTTATTCTTTACCTACATATAGAACTAAATCACCATCAAATTTATAATTAACATCAAACAACATATATACGATCGTATTATTCGCTTATACACCGTATAATTAGTTATAAAAATAAAAACTGTACCCTTTTATCGTATATATACGTCACATATATTTTGCCGTATTTTAGAACACTGGTTTTTACATTTATCATCACAATATTATCATCTCGTCAGTATTGTCTCATCCTCATATAATCGTTATAAAGATCGCACAAAATTGGTTCAATACCCAATTCTTAAAAATGTGTTCATCTCGTATTTAATATTCAAAACGTATAACAGTAGTTTAAACTGTGCATAATTGTATTAAATGGGTAGCTCAGTTCGTTGTTTATTCTGCTACCTTTCTTTTGTCTTCTTGTCGAATAGTTCGTAACCAATTAAATTTGTGGAGAAACAAAAAGAAAAAAAACAATTGAATTGCTAATTAGTGAACAAAACAAATGATATGATAAATTATAAAATTTAGAATACCATATTTGAAAAATGGACATGACTCATGAGGAGTCTTGATGTCCACGTGCTTCACAGCCAAGCATCCTGCAAATACGGATAAGCACAACGTACATTACACAAACCATTGCACAACACATTTACTGTCCTAAACTGTTTTTAAAAAGTAAAACTTGTTAGCGTAATTTCGTAACTATAATTTCTCAATAAGGTAAGGAAGAGATTGTTTAAGAATATTGTTTCAACTGTAAATCGTGAGACAACCTCTTGTATCCAAAAGAGTCATTGTCCGAACTTGATTCCATTTTGTTGAGACCAATCTCACAGATTCTTTGGTCGGTGAATTACAACTACGACCATCACTCCACTATGAAGATTCTTCACCGAAATTTATCAGTCATTTACAAAAGTACTATTAAAGATTCTAGAGTTTTCTTTTCTTGCAAAAAAAGGAAAAAAGGAAACAGTTCCGACAACAGAAGCTCGTGGAAAAATCTACAGTGAGATGGATTTGAGAAGTAGAAATAAATAAAAAAACCTAACAAAATTAAGAATTTTTCAAACAGATTAATACATAATTAAGAAAAAGAAAACAAGCCCATTTAGGTTATTTTTGGTTTTCGTTTTTCTTGAAAATTTCACTTGTCGCTTCGTTTCTTGACCATATCCTTGTACTTAGTGATTGAATCAATCCTCTGTAACTTCAACTGATGCTTAAAACGGTTAATGAAATCATCAGCTTTAGCATCTACTTCTTCATCAGCTTCTTCCACAGTCGTAACTTTCGGAACTCTAGCCGTCGCAGGCCGACGAGCCTCCACGGAGATTTCATCTTCTTGAAAGTGAGAAAACGGTGATTTTGTACTAGCTGATTTCTTCATCTTCTTTGGAAGTTTCGGTGGGATAACTCCAGCAGCTGGCTCAGTGTCAGATTTCGTTCTAGCTACATGGTTCAGATTCAGCTTACTATAAACCTCTTCAAGGCTCGGACTTGACTCTTCTTCTTCTTCTTCTTCTTCCTCCTCTGGTTTTGTCTCGACGGTCAGAGACGGTGGGGGAGGTTCAGTGACGGAGATAGGTTCTTGAGAAAGGTAATTATAAAGATTAAAAGACTTGATACGATGAAGAACAGAAGGAGATCTGGAAAGAAAAGGCTGATTCTGTTCGATAGAAGGAGGTTGAAGTAAGTTATTGTCTTCAGGAGTTAAAGGAGGAAACTCAAGATGAGATTTGTCAGGAGAAGAGAAAGAAGAGAAGTTGATGGATTTAAGACGGTGAAGAACAGAAGGAGAGCGTTGGATCTGAGATTGATTAGGATCATTAGATTTAGAAGAGAAAGATGAGCTAATGGCAATGGTACCAATCATTAAGTTGAGGAAGACGAAGAGTACAGTAGGAGTAAACCAACTGTACATCGCCGTAAGTACAGATTCCGACATCACCAACATAGATTAGCTTCGTTGGTTCTTTTTCTTTGGAGAGAAAATGAGAAGGATGGAGTGAGTGATTTTGGGGGAGAAAAGTAGAAGGCACATGTTTGGAACCAAGGGTATTATTGGAATTTTCTTAATTTTTGATATTGCATTTAATGTTTCTTTGTAAAAAAGTTTCGAAATGTGAGATGGTGGAAGTAACAATAAGGGAAGTGGAACATGCTTCTAGAATGCTACATCCACCACATTCTTTACAAATTTTATTTCTTTTTTTTCCAAATTATGAGGTCTTTTTTGGTAAAGAGTACTGTTTCGTCACTATGTCTTAAAAAAAAAAAAACAAATAGTTCGTTTAATTGCTAAGTTAGAAATAGTAATTTCAGGATTATTAATTTAAACTTAAAACGCATTGGTAGTGACTCTTCGATTGCGGCGATGCTTGTGTTATAAGTTGAAACGTGTCATTTTTGTCTTTTACTCTCTTAATATAATTTCATCTTTAATTAATTTGAGTAATATGTAAGTTGTGAGTCTCTAGTGTATTAAAGCATAATCAGGATTTTAAAGTAGACGCTACAAATTGTTGTAACTATGAATCTTGATAAACGATCGAGTTTTTAGGTATCGATGACACATTATTGTTAGTTAACTTAAAGACTTCAAGACGGCGATTTTCGACCAATTTCTAGTATTCCCCATCTATTCCAAAATATTCTCGTATGCCCTAGTTATAAAATTTTTGTTTCCAAATTTTTACCTAAAAAGTGTAACAATTATGAACCTTTTTTTGTAAAAATCATTTCTGAACTTTTGCAAACAAAATGTAATTGTTTATTTACTTCTACCAAAGTTATGGCTTTCATCAACTCAACAAGATCTCTAACTTTAGTAGTAAAAGATTCGCGACTATAAGATTCGCCATCTGGATTCGAATCTCGACCAATGTGATATCAAATGTGTCCGCTTTGGGAACAACAATGTGGGAGCTATCCTTAGACCGCGTTCCACCTGAACCAAAATGAAAAAGTTGGACCGTCGTGTTCTTAGACTTCGGTTGGCTAGTCTACGTTCACCTTGGTAAAGGGAACGAGAAATCGGGTAATAAAAAAATTTGGCTTTCATCACGTCTACATGTTTAAAACTGTTTTTGTTTTTTTTTTTTTCCAATATCTTTTTTCCCTCTATTCTTCCCATTTCCTCTTTGTCATATTTGGTTATCTTTTTTTTGTGAAGCTTTTTTAAAAAATGAAGTACTAATAATAATTCAGGGAAAACATAATTTGGACATAAAGCTTTTTAAGAAAACAGTGGTGTGATAGATGTGGAGATTCAATTTAAATCAAGAAGCTAAAGAAGTGTGTGGTTAGAAAAACCATGAACACAAATTCAATTGTGGTTTAAGGGAGTAGAAAAATCAATAAATCCATCTAACTCATAAAATGGGAAATTAGTCAAAAAAATATGAACTTACCATTTTAAGCCAAAAAAGACTGAATTTTTAAGTGATCTATTCAAATCTTCAACTTTACGATTTTGGACATTTAAAGCTTATATTTGGTTGACTTGGTTATTATAGACATACTATTAGTCAACATTAAATCTGTTAATTTTCTGTTAAAGAAATTGTTAGCCTCTCATTATAAGAAACAACGTCTTTTTGAAAAAAAAATATATCACCCAATTGAATCTCAATTATGGCAATAGTTACAGTCTTACAAAGACTTTTGATATTGCTCGGTTTTAATGCATATAGTGGGCATTTATATCTGCTATTCTGCATTATCTAAGTGTTTTCTTTGCATATTTGGTATATTTTCAGGATTTCAAGTGTTCGTGTCGTTTTGGAGCAAAAAGATGCATTTAAGAGCAAATAAGAAGAATTCGCTAATTGCAGAAAAAGTGATCGATCGAGCAAACCTTTTAATGGGGTGCACGATCGGGCAACACTGGTGCACAATCGGGCATTTTCCCCTGGAAAATCCGGAATTAGTGATCGATCGAACATTATGANAGAAAAAGTGATCGATCGAGCAAACCTTTTAATGGGGTGCACGATCGGGCAACACTGGTGCACAATCGGGCATTTTCCCCTGGAAAATCCGGAACAAGTGATCGATCAAGCATATGAGAGACCGATCGAGTAGAATTTCAGAGTGCCCGATCGGGACCTAAGGAGATCGATCGAACACTCAGTCCGAGAAGTACAAGAAAGTTTTCAATTTGCATTCAAGTCCTCAAGCTTATCCAAACTTTCATATTTCTAATTATTTACTTTTTAGACTATAAAAGCCTTATGGGTTAGGTTTTATTAGTTACACTTTCATACTTTTGCAATTTTGAGAGCTTTTATTGTGGGAGAAGAATTCATGAACCTTGTATATGGAGAAGAAATTTTGAACTCATTTTTAATATATCTATTCTATTTTACTATGTGTTCTTCTTTGATTTTGTATTGTTTATCCTTTATAATGTCTGAGTAGTTCACTAAGTTAGGTTTTAGGGTTTCCTAGGGAAACTAAGTTTGAATGTTAGGGTTAATCGTATAGGATTGAATTTGTTAGGTTATTAGTCTAGATTTGTTCTTAATGCCTGAATTAGCTTGATACCTAGTTCATAATAATATGTTGATAAATACAAAGAGATTTTATTTAGAAACCTGACTTAATATAGATGAATAAGTGTTTCTACTTGCGAGAGTATTGTCTTTAATGCTTATGAACAATTGAATCTAGACATTAATGCATGATCAAATTAGTTAGATACGGCGAGAGTTTGTTTTTGATAATTTGAGCATAGGATTTAATACTCCCAGAGGAAATTATTCTATTTGTGTATTTCATGTTGAGAACTATTTTCAATGAAAATCCTATGTGTTAACTGTGACTTTTAAACGTGATTGCATATGGTTTTTCCTAATGCATGACGTTTTTATATTATCGTTTACAACTGCTTTTACTTATCGTTTTGATTCGCTACAAACAACTTGATTATTCTATCTTAGCTTGATTTGAAATTAAATTGAATCATGTGCTTTTCTGGTCTCTGTGGATTCGACCATTTACTGTACTACATTGATCTGTTCTCTACAGTAATAGTTTTAGGATTAAATTCTTAACCAATCAGAATTTTGGCGCCGTTGTCGGGGACCAATTGTGCCTTTCAAGTTTTATTAAGAGTCCAGTCTAAGGTTTTTCTTTTTACAGTACTCATCTCGTTCTTTCTTCTTTTTTTTGTTTTACAGGTGTATGATCAGAAGATCTGACAAATCCTCTGAATTGCTAAGCCTCAGTAACTCAGAACTTGCAAAGATCGAATACTCAAACCGAAAAGCAAAGAAAGACGCAAGCTCATCCAATCAAATGGCTTATAACGTTGATCTCATCAATCTGGTTGAACCCGAAGGTCAAAACAACCCACCTCCTCTTGGACTAAATTAACTAATTCTCAATCAGGTCGGAGGTGGTGGTAACGACCATCAAGTGCCACAAGGCCAATAAAGAGCTGATAACAACCAAATTCCACCGGAAAACCCCATTCCTTAGAACATCGATGCAAAAAACTTTGTCTTGTATGGAGATCCGGAAAGAGTTTCTAATTAGCGCAATGTTGAGAACCACCCTGCAGTTGGTTCATTCAACAACCCTCAAGCATTCTATGCTAACACGAATCCCATTCAACCTCCACAACCTCATCGAAGGGAGTACAAATTTCCCATTCAGCTCGTTCTGATGATCCGTAACAACCAATTTAGTGGTTTACCAAATGAGCATCCAATGCATCATATTGACACCTTTGAGGACATATGTAGTACTACCAAAATCAATGGAGTATCGCTTGATTTCATGCATTGCAGCTTGTTCTGTCATTCTCTGGATAAAAAGCACTTCGCTGGTTGAAATCTCTATCGGCTGGATCTACTGTAACTTGGGATGATTGCAAAGCCAAGTTTCTCAATAACTCATTCACTACCACTAGGACTAACACTTTAAGGAACAAGATCTCTGGTTTTGCACAAAGTCTTGTGGAATCATTCTATGAATCTTGGGAGAGATTCAAAGAACTTCTTCATGATTGCCGACACCATGGTTCCTCAGGTGTAAGTCTCCTCAACACCTTCTATAGGGGAATTGGCCAGAAATACCAGTTGTCCTTAGATACAGCAAGCGATGGAGACTTTATGCAAAAACCTGTTCCAGATGCCTATCGTTTGATAGAGAACCTAGCAGTCAGTAATAACAATCATTGCCCAGAGTTTGAACGTCGAACCAAAGCATCTACATTCTCTGCTAACTCTGAACTTGCAGAGATGAAAGGATAATTCTTAGAAATAAAAGGATTGATGACTCAACTACTTAAGAGTCACAACCAGAAACATGTCAACCTTGTTGATGATTCTGAAGCTGCTTGTTTTACATTCCAAGAGCAAGAAGTTGGTCCTGTTGAAGAAGAAGTGAGCTATATCAATAGCCAAGTTCAAAGGGTATACAACCAGGGATACAATTCAGGCTTTAACAAGAGTCATTCAAATCTCTCTTGAAGGAGCAACAATGTGTAAAACCCACAAGATCAAGTTTACCCAACTCAACAGAAACCTTTTGTGCCTAATTCTGGTAAACTGTTTGTTCAGAACCAAGTAGGTGGTGGTTTCCAAGGTAATTAGAACATGAACTATGTACAAAACTCTAATTCAAGCGGTTTTCAATAAACCTCTCAGTCTGTATTTCAACAACCGCCTCAAACTCAAGCTCCTCAAGGAAATTCGATTGAAATGATGTTCAAACAGCTTTTGGAAGGACAACAATAGTCCTAAAGAGAGGTTAAGGATTTAAATCAGAAGTTTGAGGCATTATATACACATGTGAAGCTTCTTGATACTCAAGTTGCTCAAACAGATGAAGCGGTAAAGAGACCGGTTGGGTTTCTTCCTAGAAAATATGATTCTAACCCAAAGAAACCGGAGTATGTGAATGTTATAATGCTGAGAAGTGGTATATCCCTACCAAATATCACTAGAAAGGATCAGTTAGAAGAAGGATTGGTTGAAGATTTAGATGAATTTGAGCATGATTCAGATTTTTAGAAAGTGCAAAAAGATGCAAAACAAACTGCATGATCAGACACTCCTTGCCCGATCGAGCATTCCATTTTCAGAGGCAGAGATCGATCAGGCACTCCTTGCTCGATTGTGCATTCATGTGAAAAAAAGTCTAGGGGAATTGATCGATCAGGCACTCTTAAAGCCCGATCAATCCCTTTAGTCGGGCATGATGATACACTAAATGCCCGATTGGGCACTACTTTCCCGATTGAGTAGACGTTGCCGGACTCGAAAAAAATAGAGATTGATCGATCCCTAAGAGATCGATCGATCCCTCCTATGTAACAGATAAACTTCTTTCTAGAGTCTACAAACCTAAGGTGCCTTACCAAGTGAAACCTAAAACTTCCTAGAAAAGACTTAGAGGATGAAAAATGCAAGAAGATGATCAAGGAATTGAGTGTGAGACTCCTATTCTCTGATGCTTGTCAAATGATTCCTTCTCTGAAGAAGTATGTTAAAAGCATAGTTACAAGCAAGCTTTCTTTAAAAGAAGGTGCAATGATGATTATAGAGGAATGCAGATCTATCCTTCAAAATCGAATGCCTAAAAAGCTTGGAGATCCAGGTAGTTTTGTTCTATCTGTTGAGATTGGAGGCATAACCTTTGCTTGATCTCTATGCGATTTATGTTCTAGTGTGAATCTCATGCATTTCTATGTGGCTAAGCATTTGGGGATGACTGACATAAAGGTACAAAGATTTCATTGGTTCTTGCTGATCGTTATGTGAAATACCTTGTTGGAGTTCTAGAGAACCTACCCGTCAAGATTGGAACAACTTTTTTACCAACCGATTTCATGATTCTGGAGCTTGGAGAAGAACCTAAAGATCCTCTAATTCTAGGAAGACCCTTTTTGGCTACAGCTGGAGCAATAATAGATGTGAAGAAAGGCAAGATTGATCTTCACTTTGGAGACATGGTGATGAAGTTCAATTTGCAAGAAGTTTTGAAGAAATCGTCTCTAGATGCCAAGTCCTTTTGGGTTGATACTGTTGCTAAAGCTGTAGAGGGAGTTGCTGATGACTTCTTATTTGATGATTCCTTAGAGATTGCTTTGACTAACGCTAGTGATGTGCATTTTTCTTTTAGTGATGATGTTACAGGTTTTACCAAAATGCTTGATACTAGTAGGCGATTTGAGGAAATAACTGATTATGTGGCATTGGTGGAGGCAGCTGCCAAGCCTTCACCTAAACCGTACCCTGCATCTCTTGATGATCCATGGAGCAAGCTGAAAGCTCCAAAAATCTGGAACTTAAAACCCTCCCAACAGGGCTCACGTACGCGTTTCTAGGTCCTAATTCTACATACCCTGTGATTGTTAATGCTTATTTGAACAATGTAGAGACTGCCTTTCTTTTGTGTCAATTAATAAAGTATCGTAGAGCTTTAGGTTACACCTTAGATGATATCATAGGAATTTCACCAGATTTGTGCATGCATAGGATACATTTAGAAGATGAATCTAAAACTTCCATAGAACATCAAAGACATTTAAATCCTAACCTGAAAGATGTTGTTAAGAAAGAGATAATGAAACTTCTAGATGCAAGAATAATTTACCTTATTTCAAATATCACTTGGGTTAGTCTTGTGTATGTAGTTCCTAAGAAGGGGGTATAACATTGGTTAAGAATGATAAGGATGAATTGATTCCCACTAGAACTGTTACAGGTCATAGGATGTGCATTGACTATAGGAAATTGAATGCTGCTACTCGGAAAGATAATTTTCCTTTACCTTTTATTAACCAAATGCTTGAGAGATTGGCTAATCACCCTTATTATTGTTTCTTAGAGAGTTATTCAAGCTTCTTTCATATTCATATTCACATAGAGGACCATGAGAAGATGATATTCACATGTCCATTTGGTATCTATGCATATCGCAAAATGCCTTTTGGATTGTGCAATGCTCCAATGACTTTTCAGAGATGCATGATGTCTATTTTCACTGATCTAATTGAAGACATCATGGAACTATTCATGGACGATTTCTCTGTCTATGGATCTTCCTTTGATGTCAGTCTTGCTAATTTGTGCAGGGTCCTTCAGAGATGTGAGGAGAAAAACTTGGTACTCAATTGAGAGAAGTGTCATTTCATGGTGACCAATGGGATTGTGTTAGGACACAAGATTTTTGAGAAAGGTATTGAGGTAGATAGAGCTAAAATTGATGTTATGACTAACTTACAGGCACCCAAGTCTGTAAAAGATGTTCGCAGTTTCTTAGGTTATGCAGGTTTCTACAAAAGGTTCATTTAGGACTTCTTAAGAATCACTAGACCTCTTACAAATCTGTTGTGCAAGGAAGTAAAATTTGAATGGGATGATGAATGCCAAAGCTCATTTCTCGCGATTAAAGGAGCTTTAGTGAGTGCTCCAATAGTTCAACCACCAGACTGGGATTTGCCTTTTGAGATCATGTGTGATGCCAATGTTTTTGTCGTGGGAGCTGTTTTAGGACAGCGAAAAGATAAGAAACTTCATGTTATCTACTATGCCTCCAGAACCTTAGATGGAGCTCAGTGCACTATGCCACAATTGAGAAGGAGTTTCTAGCAATTGTCTATGCTTTTGAAAAGTTCATATCCTATCTAGTAGGATCCAAAGTAGTAGTCCACACCAATCATGCGACTTTGAGGTATCTCCTGAATAAAAAGGATGATAAACCCATATTATTGTGTTGGATTTTACTTTTACAAGAATTTGATTTGGAGATCAAAGATAAAAGAGGAATAGAGAACGGAGTTGCAGATCACTTATCCATACTGAGAGTGGAAGATGAGGTTCCAATTGATGACAGCCTCCCTGAGGAGCATATCTATGCTATTAGCACTAGAGTTGATGAGAACCTTTCTACCCCTAAACTCTCTAAATATGCAGTAATTACTCATTAGTTTCGTGACTTTGCTAGTTATCTTGCTGCTGATTTTGAACCACATGAATTTACAGGTTACCGAAAAAAGTTCTTAAGGGATGTCATACACTATTACTGGGATGATTCATTCTTTATAAGTATTGTTCAGATGGCATGTTCCGAAGATGTTTGCCTGAGGAGGAGATTCATAATGTCTTATACCATTGTCATGGTTCTGACTATGCTGGTTACTTCGTTACATTCAAGACAGTTTTTAAGGTGCTTCAAGCAGGTTTCTGGTGGCCTACAATGTTCAAGGATGCTCATGCTTTCATCTCTTGTATTGATTCATGCCAAAGATAGGGAAACATCTCAAAACGCAATAAGATGCCTCAGAACTTCATCTTTGAAGTAGAGGTTTTTGATGTGTGGGGGATTGACTTCATGGGTCCTTTCCCTATGTCTTATAAGATTCTATATATCCTTGTTGCTGTTGATTATGTTTCTAAATGGGTTGAACAAATTGCTAGCCCCACTAATGATTCTAAAGTTGTGCTAAAAATGTTTAAATATGTGATTTTTCCAGATTTGGAGTACCGAGAATAGTAATCAGTGATGGAGGATCTCATTTCATCAATATGGTCTTTGATGGGTTACTTAAGAAGTATGGGGTTAAACACAAAGTGGCTACACCATATCACCCTCAGACCAGCGGTCAGGTAGAGGTTTCTAACAGGGAAATCAAAGCAATCTTGCAGAAAATGGTGAATGGATCTAGAAAGGATTGGTCTTTGAAGCTAGATGATTCTCTTTGGACTTATAAAGACCCCTTTAGGTACTAATCCTTTCAATCTAGTTTATGGAAAAGCTTTTCATCTACCTGTAGAACTGGAGTATAAAGCTGCATAGGCTGTCAAGTTAATGAACTTTGACATGAAGATCGCAACATAAAGACGTCTCATTCAACTCCATGAGTTAGAAGAAGTTCGAAACATAGCATATGAGAAATCCAAGATCTACAAAGAAAGGACCAAAGCTGCTCATGATAAGAATATCATTCCAAGAGATTTTCGACCAGGTGATCAGGTATTGCTCTTTAACTCTCGTCTGAAACTATTCTTTGGGAAGTTGAAATCTAGGTGATCTAGACCATTTATCATCAAGGAAGTGAGATCATATGGTGCAGTTATCCTATTTGATCGCCAAGATAATGAGTTCGTTGTGAACGGTCAAAGGCTGAAACCTTATCTAGCTACTTCAGAGCTTATAGAGGTAACTGAAATAACTCTTTCTAATCCTACCTCCAATTAGAGGCAAGTACCGTAAAGCTATAGACGTTAAATAAGCGTTGAGTGGAAGACAACCCATTGTTTTAGTATTATAGCTTAGTTTTTATTAGTTTTGAGTCAGTCCTATTTTAGTTACTAACATGCTAATTGGTCGTTTTTAGTTCTATGTGATTTAGGAATTTCAGGAAAACATCTAAAACTTGGATATAGAAGTGATCGATTGGGCGGACAAGTGATCGATCGAGCAGAGGGAGAACGATCAGGCAGAAGAGAGATCAATCGGGTGGTTCATAAGGTGTTTTTCTCTGAACATTCTGCACGACCGGGAAACACGGTGCCCGATCGATGAATCCTACCTGGAAAATTTTGGTCTCTATGATCAATCGGGCAATTGATGGGATCGATCAGGTATATTGGTGAGGAATTTGGTCCGAGCAGCCTGCACGATCGGGCTACGAAGTGCCTGATCGGGCATTCTCACCTGGAAATTTTTGACACAAGTGCCCGATTGAGCACACTAGCACTCGATCGGATGATTTACCCATGTAATCCGAAATCACTTATTTTAAACCGGATTTTTGCATTAGACCAGATTTTATCCAAATCAAACCGGATTTTTCCTTCTCCCCTTCCCTAACTCGTGAAAACGACCCCGCCCCCTCTCTTCATTGTCTCCATCTTCATCCCTAATTCTCTCAAACCTTCCATATCTCTATATTCCTCATATCTTACTTGATTTCTACGGATTTAGAATCAATTTTGCTTAGTTTTTCCCCTCAATCTGTTTCTCACACTTCCCCTTCGATTCGAACAAGGTAACCCTCTCAAATTCCCTCATCTTATTCCAGAAATTAGGGTATAGTTGGGATAAAATCGTTTTGATGGATTTGATTGTTCGAATTGATATCTAGGATGCCTTTCTACTCTATTGTGTGATTAATTGAACAATGCATGTTGATTTGTTGAGATTTAGGTTGAGATTGTTTGATTTTGATTTGGGCATTTAGGATTTTTGTTAGAAATTCAAATTTGGGGATTGTTTGTGCCTAAATGATGTCTATGATTGGTTTGAGAATGGTGGTTGTTGCTCAATTGTGTTGGTTTTGGTTCTTTAATATTCATTTCTAAGTTTTATCGATTGAAAATTGGTCTTTCGATGGTTCTTTACTTGATTTCTTGCTAACTTTGCTCAATATTTCTTTAAATCATTGCTCACCATTGCCGTTGTCTTTTAATAACTTGCTTAGGATTGGTTTTTGATTCATCTCACGGTTGATTCCTCATTGAATCATCTTGATTCTTACTAGTTGTAACTAGTCATGCTCGATCATTGCTCATTGCTTTTTATTGTCTTGACTTCTCTATTCCGCATTTAATTCTTGCTAATTCTCTATTAGTATTGCTTGCTGATGCGATGATCTTGGTTTCCATGTCGATAATTCTTGTTATCTCTTTGTTAGCATTGCTTGGTTATTGATAAATCATTGCTTGTTATGTCTTGGATTGTTATCAAACACATTTTTCTTTTGAGTCCTTTCATTTCAAGAACATGTCAGACAGCGATTCACGACCCCCAGTTGCTAAGAAAACTAAGAAACACACAACTGCTGAAAAACAGAAAGGTGTTGCTGCGGGTAGTTAACCGACCATTGATCCTAAGTTGGTAAAGGCTCCTTGGCCAAGAGCAGATGAGACACCTTTCCGCAACAACACTCCAAACTTCTCTGTTACCGAGTTGCGGAATCACAAGACATGGACTACCCAGAAGATCACAGATAATGGGATCACTTTGACAACATGTTTTACAATACCATGCTCCAGACTGAATTTTTGCAAACACGATTTGCTGATCATTCTTTTTTACAAACTCTTGGGGTTGACGAAGACGTAGCAACGTTGTTCACCAATATGGGTCTCGGCGATTTACCCTTTTGGACCTATCCATTATACAAGAATTTAGCGCGCCAATTCTTGGCCTCTTTCCGCATGGTCGAGTTTGGATCAATCTTCGGTTTCTGACCTAATGGATACCTCTCCGAGCTTCCAAAGTTCTATTCTCATCATGATCTTTGGGGGACAATAGATCGTGGCCGATTTGTCTCGAAGAATGCCAAGCTCACTCTGATCTGCAACCCAGCTATACGTCTTACCGTTAAGATCCTGAGTCACCTCTTCTATGGGAAGAAAGAGGCCAGTTCCACTCGGAACCAAGAGTTAGAGCTTCTTCATTACGCTCTTAGCCGCTTCACATTGGCCACTTACACGATCAATCATGATCGCCACACCCATGATGCCAACATAGGTTGGTTATTTGCTCAAGTCTTGGATGAGAGGAAATTTGCTGCTTTAAAGCACCCGAAGAGGATAGAGGTGATGGGTAGCTTAGTTACCCTGGTTTTACAGGCTGTGGGGATTCCATTCGAGTTTGTCCCTCGAGAGCCAACAAATAACATGGTGGATGAGCAGTACATAGCAAACACGAAATGGTTTGCTCGGTTTCGAGATTATGAGAACTTGGACGGACAGATCTGCGACATCCACTTGTTGAAGCCCGATTTGACCAGCATCACCTCTTTCACTAATGTCCAGTTTCTACTCAGTCCTAACCATATCAACCGTCCTCCATCTACCGTCCCCGATGCATAGAGACCTTCCGGTAGAAGATGCTTCAACCAGCGGCGAGCCTGAGCTCCGAGTCCAGATGCTGAGGCTACTGAGGATTACGAGGAGTACGTTCTACAACCGCGCAGGGCTGATATGACTCAAGAGGAGCAAATGGCGTGGATTATGGATTCACAGGAGCGGAACAACAGCTTGATGCAGTGCATTCTGAGGATTGTTTCCGGTTGTTTCCGCCCATCGAGACGTCATAGTGATGACAAGATGGAGCATGCTTAGCAGCGGGAAGTTGGAGATGGAGCCAGTCACATTTTCGATTGAGATATATGCGCTTCATTGTAGTATTTTTCTATTTCCTCAGAACTCATGTTATTTGATATTTTCTTTGTTTTTGCTACTTTTTCTATTTTCTCCTTCTCTCTGATTTATTTTCACACTGGGACGGTGTGAAGTAATTCCGGGGGAGGGAATATGTACTAACGCGAATCTAACATTTATTTTGGATGTTTGTCAGAAATGATGAAAATTTTTGAATTTTTTGTTTTGAATTCGCTGAGTCTATAGAGTCGAGGAAACTATGATCAAAATCGATGATGATAATTAACCAAATGTAGGTATGGTATCGATTTCTCTAGATTACTGACTTAGATTAATTGCTGAGATTAGGATTGTAACCCCATTAGTGATTGATTTTTTTATGACTGTTCTGAGTTTTTTGAGTTATTGATGATTTGATGCTAGATCTGCCATAATAGGACTTAATTTGAACTTAAAATATTCTTGCTTTTGGTATTGATATACTCTAAAAATTAGGTACCTTGCTCTTCAGTGTTCTGTAAAACCCGACAAGTTCTTTCAGTACGGTACGGGTCCTTTCTCTCTCTCATTTCAGAAAATAAAAAAACGGTTCAGAAAAATGGTTGAAATCGTGATCTAGAAATCCGTAGTCAACCCCGGAAAATTTTCGGCTGCTTAAAAAAAAGAGAGAAAAGAAAAGAAGAAAAGCGCAGAAATGCGAAGAAAAAAAAAGAGAAAACAGTATGATAAGAAAAAGAAAAAAGAAGTGAGAAAGAGAGAAAAAAAATCAGGACCACAAGTTGATTGATGCTCTGTTTGGTATGGGCATTTAGATAGAAGAGGTACTTGAGTAAATTCATTGATATACCATAGGTGAGAATGCATGAATCTGAACTTAATTGAATTTAAAGAGTTGATTGATATGATTTGGTCCTTGATTGATTTGAGATTTGGAGTAGGAAGCATGTTATTGGTTTAGTGGTGGTAAACAATCCATTCAAATTAGTTGTTTGAGATTGGTGCCTTTTGAATTTTGAAACCATGCTTAAGGTTGTTGAGATTTTGCGAGTTTATGTATGGTCCTTTTCAAACCTCTTCTCTGGATTAAATCTTGCTTCACTTGAGGAAAAGCAAAGATCTAAGTTTGGGGGAGTTGATATTGCTCGGTTTTAATGCATATAGTGGGCTTTTATGTCTGCTATTATGCATTATCCCGAGTGTTTTCCTTGCATATTTGGTATATTTTCAGGATTTCATGTGTTCGGGTTGTTTTGGAGCAAAAAGATGCATTTCAGAGAAAATCAGAAGAATTCGCTAATTGCATAACAAAGTGATCGATCGAGCAAAGCTTTTAACGGGGTGCAAATCAGGAAACACTGGTGCACGATTGGACATTTTCCACTGGAAAAATCCGGAACAAGTGATCGATCGAGCATCTAAGAGACCGATCGAGCATAATTTCAGATTGCCCGATTGGGCACTAAGGAGATCGATCGAGCACTCAGTCCGGGAAGAACAAGAAAATTTCTTATTTGCATTCAAGTCCTCAAGCTTATCCAAACTTTCATATTTCTAACTATTTACTTTTTAGACTATAAAAGCCTTATGGATTAGGTTTTATTAGTTACACTTTCATACTTTTGCAATTTTGAGAGATTTTACTGTGGGAGAAGAATTCATGAACCTTGTATTTGGAGAAGAGATTCTAAACCCCTTTTTAATATATCTATTCTATTTTACTATGTGTTCTTCTTTGATTTTGTATTGTTTATCCTTCACAATGTATGAGTAGTTCACTAAGTTAAGTTTTAGGGTTTCCTAGGGAAACCAAGTTTGAATGTTAGGATTAATCAAATAGGATTGAATTTGTTAGGTTCTTAGTCTAGATTTGTTCTTAATGCCTGAATTAGCTTGATCACCTAGTTCATGATAATAGGTTGATAAATACAAAGATGTTTGATTTAAAAACCTGACTTAATCTAGATGAATAAGTGTTTCTGCTTGGAGAGTATTGTCTTTAATGCTTATGAACAATTAAATATGGACATTAATGCATGATCAAATTAGTTAAATACGACGAGAGTTTGTTTTCTGCTAATTTGAGCATAAGGTTTAATACTCTGAGAGGAGATTATTCTATTTGTGTCTTTCATTTTAAGAATTATTTTCAATGAAAATCCTGCATGTTAACTTTGGCTTTTAAACTTAATTACCTATGGTTTTCCCTAATGCCTGACGTTTTTATATTATCGTTTACAACCGCTTTTACTTATCATTTTGATTTGCTACGAACAACTTGATTATTCTATCTTAGCTTGATTTGAAATCAAACTGAATCATGTGCTTTCTGGTCTCTGTGGATTTGACCCTTTAGTGTACTACATTGATATGTTCTCTGCAATATTAGTTTTAGGATTAAATTCTTTACCTATCAACTTTGAAAAAGACGACTTATAGACTGAAACGAAAACAAGTTAGAAGTAGACAAAATCAAAGCAAACGAAGGTACCGAGACATAAGAACTTTGAAGGAAAAGGTGACGAGAAGAAATTGAAATCAAAGTTGACCAAAAGAAATCAAAATGGAAGGTGACAAGAAGAAATTGAAATTAAAGATAACACATACGAAGATCGAAGGTTTGCAGAGAACACATACGAAAATCGAAGGAATTTTCTTGTGCCTTTATCGCATTAACATGTTCTTAATCTCTCTATGTAGTTAGTTTTCTCTAATAGCCAATCTAGATATTTTTTGCTAACATCAATGTTTACTGTTTTAGTGCTCTAGTTTTGTGACATTTCATTGAAGTGTTCAGCTTGACATCAAAGTTTAATGCATATGAATAAATAGTACGCTTTTTATGTTTTATTTGAGAAACTTTGGAGTTAATGTCCTTTGCACAAACGATCACGAATCCTGAACATATCAAAAGACAACACATGAGTAGAGTCACACACAATAAATCAAATTGTCTGGAGTCAAACAAACTTGACAAACCTTTGGAGCAAAGACCTATGAACAGATTGACTCGATTGAGAAGTTAAGACCAAATCAACTATGACATCCCGACCCCCGATAGAAGGGTAGAATCGTAAATTTGCATACTTTTAAAATCAAAAGTCACTTTATTTCAAATAAAACCGTTAAATAACCAACATCTCAACAAACCGTAAATCCGGTTAACATATCCATTTGAAAATAGGAAATAACAAAAAAGTATTAAATTCCAAAAAAATAAACTAAAATTCCCAAAACTAGTACTTCGAGAATCCATACTCGGTTTACTCGTTACGCTCACCTGAAAAGGAATATGGAAAGGGGAAAGGGGAAAGGGGAAAGGGGTGAACACACTTTTCAAACATGATTTTACCCAGTGAGAGTGGATTCCAAGAACCGATGGATCTGTCACAACCAAATTTGCACTCAACCAAGCAAGTTTAAGCTTAAAACACACAAAAACGAACCTAAGGCTCACCATCACACCTTACAAACCTACGCAGCTTCAGCGGCTGATCGCCGTCTGAGAGTCGTGCTATAGGTAATGATCCCCTGTAACTCTCCAAATGCTTCTCGCAGTAAACGACTGCTAGCGTTCCGGCTCGGGAACTTTAAACACCATCCCTTGGCGTAGGTGGTCCATCGACCGTGCGTAACGACGTGTCCGGAGCGCCACTACCCCCATTGTAAGCCCACCATAGATCATGAGAATGGCTTTCAGCCAACGCGTCATGACTCCCTACGGTGTCTTAGTATCTCTATCAAACACAATCACTAGACACACATCATAATCTTCTAGGTGAATGGGTTCTTATACCCTATAGCAATTCATTGATTTACATAATACAACCATCATATATCAATCAATATTCATATAAACTACAAGTTTTAGACTCAACAAACTTAGAATAAGCGAAAAGAGAGATATGAGATGAATCCTATCCTAACCCTCACCTTAGCTTTGGTTTGAAGATGATGAACGGAAGAGAACGTAGTCCTAATCCCACAAGAGATGGATCTAGGTTCCTCATATCACTCGAATTTAACACATTTTAGTGGGTATTTATACCTATTATTTAGTGCTATTAGAGTGTTTCCTTGTGTTTTTAGCATGTTTTCATGAAATTTGATGTTTTGGGACATTCAGGAGCAAAAAGGACGACTTTGGGAAGAATTCAAGTTCAAAATGAAGAATGATCTCGGAAAAGGACCAATCGATCAATCCAAGCATGGATCGATCGATCCAAAGCACATGGAGTTTTGCGAAAGTTTAGATCGATTGATCGATCCCTGGAAGCCTAGATCGATCGATCCCCTATGTCGAACTAAAGGGAAAACGAGCTAAAAGACGCATTTGGCCTCAAGATCTATCATTAGTTTTTTATTNCTATCATTAGTTTTTTATTAATTAGATTTTATTTTCTTTTATTCTCAAACTATTAAAAGCCCTTTTGGCTTATTATTTAGAGAGAGAGAGAGAAAAAAAAAATTTATTTAGTTTTAGAACAAGTTTTATCGCTAAAGTTCTAGACAGAAGAGATCTATATATGTATTTGAGAGGATTGATGAACTCTGATTTCTTTATATACAATTTGGCTTTTTAATTCTTCAATGTTTACTCAATCAATGATTTATGTTCTT
The DNA here is from genome assembly GCA_900406425.1 of Iberis pinnata. Classification (NCBI taxonomy): domain Eukaryota; kingdom Viridiplantae; phylum Streptophyta; class Magnoliopsida; order Brassicales; family Brassicaceae; genus Iberis; species Iberis pinnata. The sequence goes on along the minus strand of OVBE01004754.1, from coordinate 3,135 downwards.
GCAATCATGTCTGAGTAGTCTCTTTGTTAAGTTTTAGGGTTTCCTTAGGGGAAACCAGGTTAATCGTTAAAGTTTTATAGAATGGATTAAAATTTGTTATGTTCTCAGTCTAGATTTACTCTTAGTGCATGAATTAGAATAGCTAACTAGTTCATTGATCATAGAATTATAAACTCAAAGGGATTTGGTTTAGAAGTCTGATCTAATCTAGATGAATAAGCGCCTTTGCTTGCGGGAGTATTGTCTTAGAGGCTTATGCACTTATCGAATCTAAATTGAAATGCATAATCGAATTATCTAAATACGGTGGGAGTTTTTCTTTAGTAATTCGAGAATAGGGATCTGATACATCGGGAGGAGATTAGTCTATTGTTGTCTTTCGAGTTGGGAATTATTTTCAGTAATCAATCATGCATGTTAACCTTGACTTTTAACCTGAATACCTCCGAAATTCTCTATTTCCTAGCGTTTTTGTTAATCGTTTTTACAATCATTTTTATTTTATCGCTGTTTTCATTTCTCGGTTACAATCACTATTATAATTTGTTCTTAGCCTAACTCGATTTTAAACTGAGAGTCGTGCTTTTCTGGTCTCTGTGGATTCAATCCCTTATATACTACTGCGTTTGCTGTGCACTTGCAGTGAATATATTTGGGTTAAAATCTGAGTGTATCAGTTCCCAAAAGAAGGTTAAACATTAGAAAGAAGATTACAACCATAGAAACCCTAAAAGAAGAAGACGATGAAGAAAAGGAGATTAGATCTAGGTTTTTTACCTTGAGGAGATGAAGAAAACTCAGAGGAAGAATCCACTAGCTCTACAAAGACTCAAAGCGCAGATGATGACTCTTGACGGGATTTTTCTTGTGTAGGAGAATAGGAGAAAGAGAAAATAAGAAGAAGAATAGAAGGAGGCTAGAGAGAAAAAGTGGAGAAGAAATGTGGCTAGGGTTCTCTTTCTTTCCTTTTATAAACTTTGGGGAGAATTGGTTTAGGATTTATGGAATCTAAAATAGGCTTAAGTAGGCTTTTCTCTTAAAAACACTTGGGCTTTTCCAGAAATTTTAAATGGCCCATAATGCTTGGGTTGAGATGTTACAATTCTCTCCCACTTAAAAATGAATTCGCCCTCGAATTCAAGGGTTTGTTCCCCCCCCACTTGGTTTCCGTCCAAGCTTCGAAGTGTCCAACTTCGTTGACAGGTCCACACTGGCGGAGGTAGCTAAAGGAGGGTGGGGTCAACTGACCTACTTAAAAAAATGAAAAATTCATGTTTTAACAATAATATAATATTAATAATTCTAGTTTGATTAATATTTTGACCCCAGTAAAAATATTTTAAAAAATTTAATATGGTAGTTGATCGGTTTTGGTTCAATAAAAAAAATTGTTACCGTATTGAAACTATATCTATTTTGGTTATGTTTACAGTTTTTATAAAAATATATACAAACAGTTTACCGTACCATATCCATATACGGTGTTTATAAAAGTACACAGTTTATCCAAAACCTTGTAACATCGTATAATTCGGTTTTGGTTCAATTTTATCATTATTTGCTTCATAGGTTTTTATCGTATAATTCGGTTTTACTTATTATTTGCTTCATAGGTCTTTAAAGTTAACTTTAACTTTGTATGTTATCATTGCTATTGTTGAAAGATTTTATTAAGAATGAAAATTGTGAAAATCGCACTATAAAATCGTATTGGTGATTTGTTTTTTAGTTATTGTCTCGTTTGCTACATGGTTTTTTTTTTTGAAGATTTAACAAATGAAATAATGATAAAAACTTTCAATCAAAAAGTGCACGTAAAACTTATTAATAAATATATATTGTTTTTTATAGTTATAAATTATGAGTCTATTTATTTGCCCCCATTCGAAAACAATTCTAGCTCTGCCACTGGAAGTCCATATGAATTTCCAATGCAATGAAGATATCATAAATCCGACTATCTTCCTGAAGTAGCTCCAGTAATGAAATATGTTGATACTAAGTGACCACTCTTCCAAAGAAGTAAGTTTTGTCTCCCATTTCCATTGGACACTACAAGAAATTTGACTATCGATAGCGTCCTATGATAGCGTTTTTTGTCTCCTTGGTATTGTACATGGACACGGGTTTTATCCATAGCGTTTTACTTTTTTAGGACGCTATTTTTTCATTTCCGGTAAAACAAAAATACTTAGGCGCGTAAATTTGCTTAGTTTCGGCACTTACTATTGCAGATAATACAAAAAAAATCTATGGTACTTACGAAATCACTTAACTTTTATCAACATATATAATCAATTCGACTTAGTTATTTCTATCTTTCTTCATTATTTTTAGAAGATCTTCAGTGTATGCGTTACTTCAGGACATTGTTGATCTCACCGATTCGAAGCTCTATTGTTTAATCGAGAAGGTATCTTCCTCATATACTTCAGCTTTTAGTTAATTTTTGGTCTATGTACATCGATTATGCGGTTCTGCTAAGGCACGTCGTAGTAGACGTAACCATCAACATGGGGTTAAAATGCCGCAAGAGGAACTAAGAACGTGTTCGGGTCCTTAACTTTAACCCAACTCACGTCGGGATCTAATACCTGGAATCCAGTAGAATCACTTTAGTTTTAGAGAACATACAACAAGCTTTTAAAAACAACTTTAAGCATGCGCAAAGGCCTATAAGTCGACTTGGTAGAGTGGTCCAAACATGGCCGCATAGCTGTTTCCTCTTTTGTCAAAAACAAGCTTAATACTTAGGCAAAATCTGGTTCCTCTGTTTTTAGTAACATCATGTGCTTCTCACGTGACTCCCACTTAAACCGAGTTTGGTTTCAATTGGGCTTGTCTCACACTTAGTTCGAATTGTCCAGATCCAAGAAAGATTAGTAGTGCTGAAACTTGTTTATACTTGAGTACAANTACAATACTATGATGTTTATGTAAATATTAGTATAATAGGTAAATTTTAAGGTAATCTAAAACGATAACAGTACTATGATGTTTATGTAAACAAAATATCATGGAAAACAATTATCATTGTAGAAGAAGCCGAAAATATTATTTAAAATATTAGTATGTTGGCACGGGCATTTTACAACCAGATTGGAACTATACTCAATTGGTGTTGTTGCCTAAAGT
>OVBE01004753.1:0-23188 GCA_900406425.1 Iberis pinnata | reverse complement strand
ACAACCATTGGAGAAGCATTCAGGGACTTGATCCTCACACCTAGGATCACATCATCCCGTGATAGTGAATGTTGATTTGAATAACGTAGAGACCGCCTTACTTCTTTCTAACTTAAGGAAGTATCGTAGAGCTCTAGGTTATACCTTAGACGATATCATATGGATTTCACCAGATTTGTGCATGCATAGGATACATTTAGAAGATGAATATAAGACTTATGTGGAACATCAGAGAAGGCTAAATCCTAACTTGAAAGATGTTGTTAAGAAAGAGATAATGAAACTTCTAGATGCATGTATTATTTACCCTATATCTGAGAGTAGTTGGGTTAGTCCTGTTCATGTAGTTCCTAATAAAGCGGGAATAACAGTGGTTAAGAATGAGAATGATGAGTTGATTCCAACTAGAAATGTTAAAGGTCATAGGATATGTATTGACTATACGAAATTGAATGTTGTAACCCGCAAAGATCAGTTTCCCTTACCTTTTATTGACCAGATGTTAGAGAGATTGACTAATCACCCTTATTAGTGTTTCTTAGACGGTTATTCAGGTTTCTTTCAAATTCCAATTCACCCAAACGATCAGGAGAAGACGACATTCACTTGTCCTTTTGGTAACTACGCTTATTTCAGGATGCCTTTCAGAATTTGTAATGCTCCAGCAACATGTTAGAGATGCATGATGTCTATCTTTACCGACCTTATTGAAGATATCATGGAAGTTTTCATAGATGATTTTTCAGTCTATGGATCTTCTTTTGATGTCTGTCTTGCTAACTTGTGCAGGGTTCTTCAGAGATGCGAGGAGAAACATTAAGTACGAAACTGGGAGAAGTGTCATTTCATGGTGACGAATGGGATTGTGTTGGGACACAAGATTTCTGAGAAATGGATTGAATTGGATAAGGATAAGATTGAACTGATGACTAACTTGCAGGCACCTAAATGCGTCAAGGATATTCACAGCTTCTTAGGTCATGCAGGCTTCTATAGAAGATTCATTCAAGACTTCTTGAAGATTGCTAGACCCCTTACAAAGCTGCTGTGCAAGGATGTCAAGTTTGAATGGGATGATGATTGCCAATCTGCCTTTTTAGCGATCAAAGGAGCTTTGGTAAGTGCTCCAATTGTGCAACCACCGGACTGGGACTTGCTCTTTGAAGTGATGTGTGATGTAAGTGATTTCGCAGTGGGAGCTGTTCTTGGAAAGCGAAAAGAAAAGAAACTTCATGTCATTTATTATGCCTCTACGACTCTTGCTATAGCTCAACGCAATTATGTAACAACTGAGAAAGAGTTCCTAGCGATTGTCTTCGTTTTTGAGAAGTTCAGATCCTATCAAGTGGGATCCAAAGTAGTAGTTCACACCGATCATGCGACATTGCGGTATCTCCTTTCTAAGAAGGATGCTAAACCCATATTATTACGTTGGATTTTACTTTTCCAAGAATTTGACTTGGAGAATAAGGACAAGTGAGGCATTGCAAACAGAGTTGCAGATCATCTTTCCTGACTTCAAGTCGAAGGACACGTTCCCATAGATGATTCTTTTCAATAGGAACGCATTTATGCAATCAGCACCATTGAGGATAAGAATTTCTCTATCCCTAGACTCAATAGGACTGATTTGATTACTCCATGGTTTTGAGATTTTGCTAATTACTTAGCTGCTGATGTTGTACCACAAGATTTTTCAGGTTACCGAAAGAAGAAGTTTTTAAAGGATGTCAGACATTACTGCTGGGATGAACCATATCTCTACAAGCTTTGTAAAGATGGTATGTTACATAGATGTCTACCTAAGGAAGAGATTCAGTGTGTTATGTATCATTGTCATGGTTCGAATTATGCTGGTCACTTCGCTACATTCAAGATGGTTTCTAAGGTACTCCAAGCAGGTTTCTGGTGGCCCACTATTTTCAGAGATGCTCATGCCTTCATCTCTCACTACAATTCATGCCAAAGACAAGGGAACATTTCAAAACGGAAAGAGATGCCATAAACCTTCATTCTTGAAGTAGAGGTTTTTGATGTGTGGGGAATTGACTTTATGGGTCCTTTCCCTGTTCCTCATAATAACCTTCATATTCTAATTGCTATTGATTATGTGTCTAAGTGGGTTGAAGCGATAGGTAGCCCCACTAACGATGCGAAAGTGGTACTAAAAATGTTCAAGTCAGTGATTTTTCCCAGGTTTGGTATTCCGAGAGTTGTCATCAGTGATGGAGGCACTCATTTCATCAATAGGGTCTTTGACGGATTGCTTAGGAATCATGGGGTGAAACATAAATTCGTAACATCGTATCACCCTCAAACAAGAGGACAAGTGGAGGTTTCTAACAGGGAAATCATAGCAATCTTTGCAGAAAACGGTAAATGGGTCTAAGAAAGATTGGTCTTTGAATCTTGATGATGCTCTATGGGAATACAAAACTGTATTCAATACCCCTCTTGGTTACTCCTTTCAACCTTGTCTATGGTAAAGCTTGTCACTTACCTGTAGAATTGGAGCACAAAGTTGCATGGGCTGTCAAGTTGCTGAACTTCGACATAAAGACTGTAGCAGAAAGGCGTCTTATTCAACTCCATGAGATTGAAGAGATTTTCCACTTAGCATATGAGAACTTCAGAATCTACAAGGAAAGGACTAAAGCTGCACAAAAACGAAAATCATTCCCCAAGATTTTCAACCAGGTGATCAGGTATTGCTTTTAAATTCTCGATTGAAACTCTTCCCTGGAAAATTGAAGTCTAGGTGGTCTGGACCGTTTGTCATAAAAGTGGTGAAACCATATGGTGCGGTTGTGCTTAATAATCACCAAGGAAATGATTTTATGGTGAATGGACAAAGGATTAAGCCTTATCTAGCTGCTTCATATCTCATGGAGGAATCGGAGATTTCTCTTTTTGATCCAACCTACCGTCAGGCTCATGACATTAAACAAGCGCTGAGTGGGAGACAACCAATTATTAGTGTCTTTATTTTTGTTGTTTAAGTTAGAGTTAGTTTTTGTTTTTTGTTTACTACTTTTTAACTTTTAGTTTTGAGTTCAAAGTGTTTCAGAAAGTTGAGAAAAAGAAGATCTGGTAGAGTGTTCAGATTGATCGATCCAAGCATGGAACGATAGATCCAGACAAACAGAAAGTTACAGAAAATTTGATCAATCGATCCACTACTGGATCGATCGATCTATCGAGTGAAAAGTCAAAGTTCAAACAAGGATCGATCGATCCGTCTATGGATCGATCGATACAAATAACCCAGGAGTTACAATAAATTGGATCGATCAATCCAATGGTCAGGTAAGTCGGTTTTGTCTTAAATTGAACCAGATTTCAGGGATTTAATCTGGACCAGATGTCTTCTCTTCTTCTCCCCTATTTCGAAATTTCCTCTCATTCACCATTGTTAACACTCAAGTTTTCTCCAAAACCTCCCAAATCACCTTTGCTCAATCTTCATCATTTTTCAACCGGTTTTAGTGTTTCTTGAGCCTATTCCACTCGTTTTTTCGTGCTCATTCCGAATCTCCAGCTCATTTGTTGATTCAACCAAGGTATGGAACACTATCTCCCATTGAAATTCCAAAAATTTTAGGGTTTTTAGGGATTTTGGGTTTTGGTTGATTTAGAGATTAGAATTGGTTGATTGTGGCCTTATTGCATGTATTTTATTACTATTTAAGATATGCATTATGATTTTTGATGATTTATGTGAGATTTTGGGATTTTCAATGTTCAGTTTGAAATTTTCATAGGGATTTCGGGTTTTGCTTGTTCTATGGCATTGTTTTGCTTAATTGAGAATGTGGAATGCTTTAGTATTGAGTTTGGATTGCTAAGATATGTTGGTTTGAATTCCATTAGTTTTAATTACAATTTTTATCAAAATTTTCATTAGAATTGTAATTGTTTCAATCTTTGGAATATGTTGTATTTTAATGTTAGAAGAAGTATCTTGATTCTTTCTAATTAAATTAGTATTGCTCCATCATTGCGTAATACTTCATAACATGGTGGTTTTAGATTGATTAAACGTATTTGTTTTGGATTGAAAAAGCCATTCACTTTGCTTTGAGGTCTTTTTCTTTTCAGGATGGCTTCACATGAATTCTGATGCGGTGCTGACGATTCCAGAAAAGAAAGTGATGAAGAACGACAAACAGCACAACCAACAACTACCGGCACACAGTGATCCACTCGGACCCAAACCGCTAAGCAAACTCAACCGCAAACTGATCGTTCGAGTTCAGCTAGACCACCTGCATCAAAGAAGACGTGAGCAACCGCTAGGGAGAAAGTGAAAGCGTTCGCTAGTAGCAGTACGAACAATAAGGACAAAGTAGAGGAAGACCCGATCCTCGAGCCAAGGTTTACTCAATCTCCATGGCCTTGCACACCAAAAATGCGGTTCAACAATTGCCCCCTCGATTTGGTAGTCTCCCAACTCAAGAGTCACAAGGTTTGGAAGGAGGGGAATTCACCTATAAGTGGGATCAATTCGATTCCATGTTCTACAACACTCTTCTTAAGAGTTATATGGAGCCGACCCGATTTGACGATCATGCAACTTTGACGGTATTGGGTGTATACAGTGATGTAGTGGAGATCTTCACTCGGATGGGTCTCGGAACCTTCCCTTTCTGAGACTATCCCCTCTATCCCGATCTAGCAAGGCAGTTCTTGGCCTCATTCCGCATTCACAGCCCCATTTCAGATCCACGGTACCCTTACATAGCCGATACCAAGGTAAAATTCGTTTACCTTGGTCATCTTTGCAGGTTTCCGATGGTGAAGTTCAGTCCTATCTTCAGGTTCCTGGCAGATAGGCAACATCTAGAACTGCCCAACTTCTATTCCTACAGTGATTTGTGGGATGTTATTATTCATGGAGATTATGAGTCTCGGGAAGCGAAGCTCACCGGCATCCGCAACCTAGCTATTCGTATAGCACTTAAGATCTTGGGTTGCACATTTTCTGGCAAATCAGAGGCAGCAGCAGTCAAATCTCTGGAGCTTGAGCTCCTTCATTACGTCTTATACCATTTCACGATGGTTACATATCAGGCTGATCAGGACCAAGCTCATCATGATGCTAACTTGGCATGGATATTCGCCAAGATCTTAGCTAGTTGGAAGATTGATGCGCTACGGTACCCAACTCGAGTTGATTTGATGTGTAGTCTAGCTACCCTAGTTTTACAGTATGTCGGAATCCCTCTTGGATTATTTACTCCGGCAAAGATGACCAGCCGCGTGGATTGGGCTTATCTCTTCTCGACCAGGTGGTTCACGAAGACCAAGGCCAACATGTTTCTGCATTCAGGAAGTCAAAGGTGTAAGATTCAATTGTCACATCATGACATCACTAGCATCACCTCCCTGGGGAACATTCATTTTCTACCGGGAGCTGATCGTCTTTTTGGGGGAGCTGCACCTGTACCGGATGAACCGAGACTCCTCAGAGCCTAGGTTCAGAGTAGGCGGTCCACTCAACGACATCAGTGGGATCTTAGTCCAGAGGATGGTTCACCCATCCTACCAGAGGACTACAGTGAGTTCGATTTGCCACCTCGACGTTCTAACTTCACGGACGCCAAGACGATCATATGGACCACATATGCCGCTGAGAGAACTTATAGCATGGTTCAGAGGATATGTAGCGTGATAGCGAAGATTAGACGTCCAACATGCTTTAGAGCACATCAGGATCTGAGTGATGATGATGAGGAGCCTTCGGGTATGGGAGACAGAGGAGGCAGCAGCTCGGGACAGACTTCAGATTGATGGTGCTGCATTTATGATTACATTTTTCTTTTTCACTTTGGATTTATGTATTTAATTTTTATTTTGGATTATATGTGTTTATACTTATTTATTTTCTAGTCATTTTTCCTTCTTCTGGATTTATTTTCACACCGGAACGATGTAAAGTAAGTATGAGGGAGGAATATGATGGTTACTAACGTTATTTTGATGTTTTCTCATTTTGGCGAAAATTTTGGATGAGTCTAGTCAAGTCAAAGGAACAATGACCAGAATTTATGATGACTACTAACCCGGTGTAAGTTCGATATCATTTTCCACTTGATTACTGACTTAGATTAACTGCCGCACCTAGGATTGGAAACCATTAACTGATTTCTATGCTTTTGAAAGTTCTGGTCTTTTGGATGCTTAATGATTTGATGCTAGCTCTATTTGGATATGACTTAAATTTGATCTTAATTTTCTTTCTTATGGTGTTGGTTATACTTTCAAAAGCTGGATATTTTGCTCTTCAGTTCTCTGTAAAACCGACAAGTTCTTTCAGTATGATCCAAATCATTTCTCTCCCTCCCTTCAGAAAATAAAAAAATGATTCAGAAAAAGAGTTGAAAGCGTGACCTAGGAGTCCATAGTCAACCCCAGCGAACTTCCTGCTGCTTAAAAAAAGAAGAAGAAAAGCNATTGAATGTAGAGAGCTGGCTGAAATGATTTGATGGTTTGATTGATTTGGGATTTAGAGTAGAAAGTATGTCATTGGTTGTGTGGTTGTAAACAGTTAATTTTCAGTGGTTGTCTAGGATTGGTATCTCGTAGTTGTTGATGTCTGAACTTGGGTTGCTGAAATTCTGAGAGTTCTTGTGTGGTCTTTTTCAAACCTCTTCTTCAGTTGTGGTTTTTGCTTTACTTGAGGACAACTAAAGATCTAAGTCTGGGAGAGTTGATATTACTCGGTTTTAACGCTTTTTAATGGGTATTTATACTTACTTTTTAGCGTTATCTGAGTCTTTTCCTTGTGAGTTTAGCATGTTTTCAGGATTCTTGGTGTTTGGGAATTTTTGGAGAAAAAGGATGATTTTCAGAAGAATTCAAGTGAAAATGGACTAATGGACATGGAAGGATCAATTTGGAATGAAGAATGATCGATCCAAGCCTGGGATAAGAAGAGATCGATCAATCCAAGCGTAGATCGATCGTTCCAAAGCACTGGAAGAGTTACATAGAATCAGATCTATCGATCCATCCTGGATTGATCGATCCCTTTTGAGCATAGATCGTTCAATCCGCGTATGGATCGATCGATCCCTTTATAAGAGCTGGAGAGAAATCAAGCAAAAAAACACATTTTCCTTAAGATCTATCATTTAGTTTTTATTTATTTGGGTTTTATTTTCTTTTACTTTCAGACTATAAAAGCCCTTTGGCTTATTTTTATTTTAAGAAGTATGAGTAGTCTCTTTGTTAGTTGTTAGTAGTCTCTTTGTTAGTAGTCTCTTTGTTAGGTTTTAGGTTTTTCCTAGGGTAAACTAGGTTAATTGTTAGGGTTTAATTGAATGGATTGAAATTTGTTAGGTCTCAGTCTAGATTTATTCTTGGTGCATGAATTAGAGTAGCTAACTAGTTCATTGATCATTTAATTATAAACTCAAAGGGATTTGGTTTAGAAGTCTGATATAATCTAGATGAATAAGTGCACTTGCTTGTGGGAGTATTGTCTTAGGGGATTATGAACATATCGAATCTGAATTGCAATGCATGATCGGATTATCTAAATACAGCGGGAGTTTATCTTTAGTAATTCGAGAATAGAAATCTAATACTTCGGTAGGAGATTATTCTATTGTTATCTTTCGAGTTGGGAATTATTTCAGTAATCAATCTTGCATGTTAACCTTGACCTTTAACTTGAATACCTGCAGAATTCTCTATTGCCTAGCGTTTTCGTTAATTGTTTTACAACCGTTTTTACTTTATCGTTATTTTCATTTCTTGATTACAATCACTATTTTAATCTGTTCATCGCTTAATTCATTTTAAAACCGAGAGTCGTACTTTCTTGGTCTTTGTCGATTCGATCCCTCAGATACTATTGTGTTTGTTGTGCACTTGCATTTAATATATTTGGGTTAAAAGCTGACTGTATCATCAAGCTTGACAGCATGTACAATGATTTAAACAATAAATTTGAATTGTTTTCAAATCGTGTGAAGAAACTAGATCTGCAAGTTGCTCAAACCTCATAAGCGGCAAAGAGACAGACTGGTTTTTTTCCTGGGAAAGTGGAAGATAACCCGTAAGGCTACTACAAAGCCATAAATTCAGGTACTGGAAAGAAGAATGATGATTTTGAAAAATCTGCATGTTTTAGAAGTTTCAGAAATGATGCAGGGGAAGAGATCGATCGATCCAATCATCCGTAAAAGACCAGAAACAATGGATTGATCGATCTGCATACTTGGATCGGTCGATCCATCTGAAAAAATTGTCTCCAGAAAAAGTGATCGATCATCCCACTATGAAGACATCAAAAAATACGAGATTGTTGCTGAGAAGTTGGGACTAAAAGGCATTAAACCATCATAGCTAGCTTTTACACTAGCTAACAACTCTGTCATATCCTCGAATGGATTGATCTCTAATGTGATGGTGCAAGCCAGAGTTTTTGTTATTCCGCTCGAATTCCATGTTACAGATACACAAGGAAATTTGGATGTGCGATTGGTTCTAGGAAGAACTTTTCTAGCATCCGTAGGAGCTGTGATAGATATGCCTAAAAAATTCATCTATCTCACAAAAATCAACAAGGGTTACTAGTATCCGATAGTACCCAACAATAATGCTTCTAAGATCAATATGACGAAGGGAGAAAAGGTAGCACACAAATCTCAAGTCAAATCTAGTATTAAAGAGGGTACTCTTGAAGTCTTGAAAGAAGAAACTCAAATCCCAAGAAAGAGTACAGCCCCCATAATCAAAAATAGAGGTAAGATAAACTTGACAAAGGTCGATGAGAATCCCCATCTGACCTTGAATTGTCAAGAATTGATTCGAGATGAAATCAAGCATAGGGTAAAGAGCAAAGAAACTCCAAAGCCTTCCTCAAAAGTCAAAAAAATGGTAAGGGGAAATCAAAGAAAGTCAACAAGGATATCCATCAGGCTTTGATTCCTCAAACACTAGTTGAAGATGGAATTGAGTACAAGATAAAAAAGCAAAGGAACCTCAAAAACTTTTTCAAAGGTTAAAGCATTTTTTCCCTCAGATCTTAAGAACAAAGGAAAATAATTTGCAAAAGAGCTGATGAGAAAGGTTATGAAGATGAAAATTTTAAACGATGGTGGTTGCAGTAGAGAATACATTAGTGCTGGCATAATTTCAGCTTAGGAATTAAGTTTGTCAAGATTTTGACGTAAAAAAAGTGATGAGTGGGAGGCAACCCACTGATTCGGTGTTTTAGATTAGTAATTTTTAGTTTTGAGTCAGTTTAGCTTTACGAGACTAAGTTATTGATTTTTATTTATGAGTTTAAAGTGTTTCAGGAAAGTTTAGGAAGAGAAGAACTGGTCGGAGGTTTAGATCGATCGATTCGTCTATAGATCGATCGATCCAAATGACTAGAAGCTTTACGTAATAATAAATAGATCGGTTCGTCTATGGATCGATCGATCCATTGCTGATCATGTAAGTTCCGACATTTGAACTCAAGTCTTTGATTTTTCAGATTATTCTAGTCTCTTTCCTTCTCTTGGATTTATTTTCACATCGGGACGGTGTGTTTTACGTATGGGGGATGGTATATAGCTACTAACCATGTTTTGAGTCTTTTGGGATGTTTCATCATTTTGGTGAAGATTTTCAAAAAAATTGGTTTTTGTTTAGTTGAATCTAGTCGAGTCGAAGGAACGATGTACCATAATTTGTGATGATTATTAGCCTAGTGTGAGTTTATAATTGATTTCTATTTGATTATTGACTTAGATAAGCTGATGAATTTAGGTTCAGAACCCCATTGATTGATTGATATGCTTTTGAAAGTTCTAGTCTTTTGGATTGTTGATGAATTGGTGCTAACTAATAGGATATGACTTAAATTAACCTTAAATTATCTTATCTATGGTGTTGGAATACTTTGAGCTAAGTATTTTTGTCTTCAGCCCTCTGTAAAAAGAACAGTTCTTTCAGTACGATTCTGATCCTCTTCTCCTTCCTTTCAAAGATTGAAAGAAAAACGGTACAGAAAAAGGATTGAAAGCGTGATCTAGAAATCAGTAGTCAAATCCCAGAAAAACCGTATGCTAAAAAGAGAAGCAGTTAAAAAAAAGAGAACAATAATGAATAAAGAAGTGAGAAAAGGAAAATGAAATGACGGGATCCGAAGTGGCTCGATGCTCGAATTGGTATGGGGATTCTGAATGACGGATACTCTAGAGCATTGATCAATACCCCATAGGTAAGAATGCACCTATTTGAACTTAATTGAATCGAATGAGATGGTTCATATGAGTTGATGGTTTGATTGATTTGGGATTTAGAGTAGAAAGTATGTTGGTTAGATTAGGTGGTGGTGAACAATTTATTTTGAAAAGTTATCTAGGATTAGTGTCTTTTAGTTTTTAATTTTTGAACTTAGGGTTACTGAGATTCTGAGAATTCTTGTGTGGTTTTCAAACCTCTTCTCTAGATTTGGTCTTGCTTCACTTCAAGACAAGCAAAGATCTAAGGCTGGGGGAGTTGATATCACTCGATTTTGATGACTTATTGTGGGTATTTATTCTTGTTGTTTGGCATCATTCGACATTCATTCAGTATATTGCTTTCCATATCTAACCCTAGTCTTTGGCTTGCTTAGTATAGGACACAATTCTAACTAGTTTTTATGTCGGTATTATTACAGTGTATATATATGTCGACATTCATTCAGTATATTGCTTTCGACATCAGTTTATATATCTTCATATATAAACTCTGTACAGAACCATGTTACCAAGTTCGGAAAAAAAAATTTCCCCACTCTATTTTCTGACATGATGATATCACTCGATTTTGATGACTCATAGTGGGTATTTATGCTTCCTATTTGGCATCATTCGAGTGTTTTCTATGTGTTTTTGGTATGTTTTCAGGATTTTAGGTGTTTGAGACATTCTAGAGCAAAAATAATGGTTTTCAGAAGATTTCAGGTGTAAATGGAAAAAATAAAGATGGATGGATCGAACCCAAGTTAAAAAGATCAATCTAGCTATCACATGAAGAGAGATCGATCGGTCCATGCTTGGATCGATCGATCCAAAGCTCCAGGAGATCTACGGAAAAAAGCAGATCGATCGATCTCATCCTAGATCGATCGATCTCGGAAGAATCAGAATGACATATCGACCGACCCCATCACCCAAACCAGCTTGGAAATTATCAAAAAGACACATTCGTCCTCAAGACCTATCAAGAGTTTTCCTTATTAGATTATGTTTTTCTTATTTTTTTAGATCAATATAAAAGCATTAGGCTTAGTTTAAGAAAAAAAACACAATTAGATTTTTATTACTTTTGAGAATTCAGAGATTTTTAGAGAGAGAAAATCTTTCAACCCTATATTTGGAGAAGACATTTGAACTCTGTCTTTTACTTTTAATTCAATTTGATTTCTTTTATGCATTCTTCTTTAATGATAATTTTTGATTTCTTAGCTATGTCTAAGTAGTCACCTTGTTAGGTTGTAGGGTTTATCCTAGGAAAACCATGTTTGATAGTTAGGGTTTGACATTATGAATTTAAATTGTTAGGTTTCTAGTCTAGATCTGTTATCATTGCTTAAATTAGCCTGATCACCTATTTCATGATATTAGGTTAATGAATACAAAGGGATTTGGTTTAGAAACCTGACCTAGTCTAGATGAGTAAGTGTCTCTGCTTGCGGGAGTATTGTCTTTGATGCTTATGAAATTATCGAATATGAAATTATTGCATGATTATATTGTTTAAATATGGCGGGAGTTTATATTTGGTAATTCGATTATAGGGGTCTAATACTTTGGGAGGAGATTAGTCTATTATTGTCTTTTGAGTTGAGAACTATTTTCATGAATAAATCTTGCATGTCAACCTAGCTTCAAACCTGAATACATATGGAATTCGCTAACGCCTAGCGTCTTTCTTTAATTGCTTACATTCGTTTGAAATTACTGTCTTTTTACAATTACTTTAAATCAAACAATCTTTCTCATTACTCTCTTAGCTGGAATCGAACATTTGACTGAGAGTCATACAATTTGGTCTCTGTGGGAAATCGATCATATCTATACTACAAAGTTATGTTCTCTACAATGTAGAATTAGGAATAAAACATGAGTTTATCACATGGTATCAGAGCCTATCTTAGTGATTTTCTGAATTAAACCAGTCCTAACACCACAATTTTTTTTTCTACAGACTCTGTTCTTCATCTCAAACTACAGACTCTGTTTTTCTCTACTGTTACATTCGAACATCATGACAGAGCCACCATCTGTTGTAACCGATGTTCAACACCGCACAATCTCACCACATGACCTCAGTTCGAGTGATAATCCAGGAAGTGTCATTTCTCAACCTCTTCTTCGTGGATCAAACTATGATGAATGGGCTCAAGCCTTCATCTTGCAATCAAAGCTCGGAATAAATTTGGGTTTGTTGATGGGACCATTACCAAACCCACCACAACCTCATAAGATCTTGAAGACTAGTAGACCAACAATGCTTTGGTTTTCTCTTGGATCAATCTTACCATTGATTTGGTGGTTTCATCAAACCTATCTCACCATGATATTGCTAGTGAACTTTGGGAACATATTCGCAAACGGTTCTCTATGAAAAATGGGTCTAAGATTCAAAGAATCAAATCTGAAATTGCTACTGCTCGAAAAATGGGACAATCTATTGAGTCATACTTTGGATCTCTTAATAAACTATGGACTACTTTGATGGATTACCGTCAACCTAAAACATGTACTTGTTGTTCATGTATATGTGATTTAACTGCTGATCTTGAGAAGGAAAGTGAAGAAGATCAAGTCCATTAATTGTTGCAAGGACTGGATGAGGTATACCCTTATCTTCGATCTACTTTACTGTCTTGTGTGCCATTCATTTTGTTATTGCTACGTGGTGAAATGGATTCATGAAAATGTAATATTAAATTGTATTTAAAAGCTTTTGAAACTATCATATTCATAACCTTTGAAAACTATTTAAAAGAAATATCTACTATATCTAAAAAGAAAATAATTTGGAAAAACAAATAAAAGCAAATAAAAACTTGTTATGTTCATACGAGTTATGAAGATAAAATAGCGAATAAAAAAATTAGTTAAGAAAATAGGAAAAATAATTCTATTAATTAGTTTTGAACATATAATATAAAAACAACAAAAACAGATAAAAATGTAAATGTTTGCCATGGAGATATTAAGAGATGTAAATTATGAAGTATAAAGCAATGAAAGCAATGAAACGTATGATAAAATTTTATTGACTTGTTTTCCCCTTATAATTAGTTGGGGGCACGTGCCACCTTCTTTACATTCGCCCCTGCTGACGGGTATTCCACTATCCGTCAATGATCCGTATAACTGACGGACTACTGACGGGTATTCCACTATCTGTCAGTGAGTCGTCAATAATCCGATAGTTAAATGATTTTTGCATTTACATCGGTTGGGGCTTTCTTCCGCAGCCTTAGCCGTAGGACACTTACCATTGAATGTCTTTCCACTTTACAGGATAACATACCGATCATCCTTTGCAACATGGAGAATATTTTTCCACCGTCATTCTTTGATGTTATAGAACATCTTTCGATCCATATTCCTTGTAAAGCATCACTAGGCGGACCGGTTCTGTATCGGTGGATGTATCCTTTCGGGAGCTACATGTTCCACTTGAAGAAGAAGGTGAAAATCAAGCAAAAGTCGAGGGTTCTATCGTCGCACAAAACATCGATGAAGAGGCTGCAAATTTTGCAGATTATTATTTTCCAAGATATGTCCTGACAAAGAGCCGAAGAACCTCTCGACATGATGATGGTGGTCAACATGCTATGTATCCTATTTATGTCCCAAATGTGTTTTAGCAAATTGGTCGACTTAGCGGAAAAGGCAAGACTCGGCGGCTTACACAAGAGGAGTTGAAACACCTCCATATGTATATCCTCACTAATTGCAAATAAATTTTGGAGTTCGAAAGGTAAACATTTACACATTCATATTAAAATTTTTAGTCACTTAATTCTTTACACATCTTGTACTTATTCAAAATTTGTAGGAACTACATGGCACTTATCCGGGAATACTTTCATGATAAATCTGAAGAGGAATTGCAAGCTCATAAACAAGTTGATTTCCAAAACTGGCTACCACATTTTGTAAGTGTTCCATAAAATGAAGTTAAGTTTAGATTTTATAAGTGTTGGTTTATTTCTAACGCTTACAAATATAGGTTAGAAGTGAGGTCTCCATTGGTCGCATATTTCCATCTTGGTTGCTTGAAATTGTTAACGGGCTGACCAACAATGCTACGTCCTACCCGAGGTACTGTACAAGAGGATACACCTTCAAGGTTCACCAATCAGATAGTGGAATGATGACATTGGACCATGGTATATCGTCTAGTTCTGGTGATATGGTGTACTATGGACTTCTTCGTGAGATATTGGAGGTTCAATACCCGGGGATATTGAACTTTTGATGCGTTGTCTTTTTGTGTGACTGGTATGATCCAACCGATGGTAGAGGTGCCAAAGTAGACCAATTCGGTGTCACTTCGATACATTCGCGCATAAATTTGAGAACGTACGATCCCTTCATTCTCGCTTCACAAGCGGATCAGGTATACCATTTTCTTAAAATGAGTTATATTTTATTATCTTTTACATAGTTATAAATGTTAAACTTCATTGTATGTAGGTATCTTACATTTACTACCCCCGCTTAAGTCACCGGAACGATCATTGGTTAACGGTCACGCGAGTAAATCCTAGAAGTATCATAGAAGGAGTTTTACAACAGGATCCTCTACAACCAATTGGGGATGGTGTACTAGCACCGATACCACCTTCTATGGATGTTAATCTTGTCGTCGATTTCACGGTGTTCAGTGATCTCAATGTGGTTTTACATGACGTAGACGATGGCTCGGGTGACGAATTCTTTAATATTACATTTTAATATTACATTTTCATGAATCCATTTTACCACGTAGCAATAACAAAATGAAGTTTTATACACAATTTTAAATTATTTCCAAGAAATTAATATCCACTTAATATATACATCAAATTTAATTGGAATTCACAAAAAAAAACTTTTTTTTAATTAAATATTTAGAGTAAATTGTGCCTCCAACCAAAATAAAGTCTGGATCCGCCCCTGCCCGTCAGTTATACTATATATGGTTTAGGGTTTCTAATGCAATTTTATGAAATTTGGACTATAGGTTAAAACTTAAAACACTATATAAAGACTTATAGTAATTCAATCGAGTGTTAAAAAAAAAAATTTGAAAGTAAATTACATACAACCATTATGAACGAAACTAATCATATCCTTATAAGATGTTTAGCGATATAGTTTTCAAATTGTGAATGCAAAAACCGATTTATTAATTTTGTTTCCATATAAATGCATTATAATACTGATTATATCATCATTCAATTGGTTATATAACTGTATCAACACATTCGAGAACCTCAAACCCTAAACAAATCCCTAAACCCTAAATAAGATTATTGACGGCTAAGTGACGGCTTATTGACGGGTATCCGTCAGTTGTCCGTCATAAATAACTGACGGACAACTAATGGGTACATGCAATCCGCCAGTTATTAGTGACAGATAACTGACGGCAACCCTAAATTTACCCGCGTTTTCGAGTCCCCAAAAATTTAGTGAAATTTTTCGAATTTAATTTATTTGGACTGACAGATAAGTGACGGATAACTCAGTTTCCGGAACATCAGTATCTGATGCCTCTAGGTCCTCCGGTGCATATGTCACTGGAGGAACTACTTGTGCAACCTGGGAGGGAGGGGTTGAGGTTACTAGATCCCAAACTCACGGACAGGGCTACGTGGTTTGGTCCCTCGGACAACGGGATGACCAAATGAATCATTCTCATGATGCATAGTCTCTTAAAAAAGCCATATAAAAAGTTCGTTTTAATGTCTGAAGAAGATAAGGAGATGTGGTTGCACCACTTTGCAGTAAGTTTTTTTAATATGTTTATACTAATTAACAACATTTACAAACATTATGTAACTAATTTAAACATCTATGTAGCAAGAGTTCAACTGGCGTCCGTCTATAACCGGCTTGGTCCGGTCTGAGTTCAGGGCGAAGGCGGCCCGAGTCTACAGCAACCACTTATACTCATGGAAGTCTATGTGGAAGAAGCAAGGAAATAGGGCAAAGGAGATGCTCGAGCCGCTTTACGACGGCCTTGTTGAGTATTGGTCTCAACCCAAGATGGTGGAAGTCTCCTCGACGAACAAGAAGAACCGTTACAGCACCCGCAACGGTTAGGCATTGCAACCACGAACCTGAGTGCTAACAGTAGCGTTACTCGTGACCAGGAGCTGGTAAGAAAACACTTACACTTTAGTTAATTTTAAACTTTGATCTAATTATAACTTTAAACATTTAAACATACTCGAAAGTTGGGGCGGCGACCGACCCCCCCTCGAGCTTATGGAGAATATTCACACAAACAAGAAGACGGGACAGGTTCAAGATCTTGTAGCTAAGGATGTGCTTGAGACGACCAAGAAGATTATAGACGACATGCGGGCGACTCAGCAGACATCCGAGAGTGAGGATATCCTGCTTGACACACATAACGAGGTTATGACCGAGGTAAGTTTTTATATAAGTTAAATTTTTAAATCTTTCATTATTTCTATGTCTAATATATAATTTGGTTTTTTTAGATGATGAAGAAGTCGAAGGGGCGCGTGTACGGACTAGGGAACATGGCCCGGTATTGTCTACCAGGATCCCGAGGAGCGAGAGATCCAATCAGGGACGAGGAGATGCGGCGAAAAGAGGCTGAAGTGGAGACCATGAAGAAGACGGTAGAAGATTTGGTGACCGCGCGTCAAGAGAATCAGAGCCGGTTGGCGAAGATGCAGGAGACGATGGACGCGATATTAGGATGGCTCGGTCCATAGTAGTTTCGTTTATTTTTATTTTTTGTAATTTGAAATACTTTTATTAATATAATTTTGTAATTTTATAAAATTTTATAAATATTTTTCAATTTTGTTAAAAATAATTCTATTATTATTCAAAACAATAACATAAATATCAATTAATAAATTTTTATTTTTAAAAATCTAATTTCTAATCCGTGAGTTATTAGTGACGGACTATTGACGGATACAAACTGACGGATTATCCGTCAGTAAATATCCGTCACTACTCTGTCACTAATAACTGACGGACTAGTGACGGATATGTTGTGACGAATACGTCCGTCAATAAACCGTCACTAACTATCTGTCACTAGTTCGTCAGTAATAACTGACGGACTAGTGACGGACTGTTACTGACGGATATATCTGTTACAAATTTCGTCATTAATATTCCGTCTGTTAGCCGTCAGTAATTACTGACGGCTAACTAACGGATATTCATGACTGACGCTTCACGACTGTCGGACAAATTCCGTCATATAACCGTCAAAAACAGCTGTTTCTGACAGGCAAGTGACGGTATTATCCGTCATTTCTGACATGTTTTCTTGTAGTGGGAGCTCTTTAGATTTATGATTAAAATATATAGGTATTTTGTATTTTGGAAGTTATACCTACCTTCTTCCAAAATTTTGCTTCTTTTTACCAAATTTCCAAACAGTTTCTACTTCACTTGCATATACATCCTTTCAATACACCCAATTCCAACAGTGTGTTGGCTCGTAGTATTGATTTTAGCAACCAAGTCTTGAAATTTGGTTTATATTCGTATATTTACAGCTTTACAAGGAAAACTAGAAATGTTATGAGAAAATGAAGAAACCCCTTCAAATAAATAGAATTATACACCTTTGACTTTGAAAATCTCAGTCAACCTCTGGTATGCTCCGCAGAACCGGTCTCCATAACCGGTGCTGGTTGGTTTCGTCAACGGCGCGAGTTTTACGATTGATCATGCTCTGACACAATAAAGCTTGTTGATGAAAGGTCAAGTCATGGACGTTGACGTTACTCAGTAGATCCTCGAGCTGTTTCTTGGTGAGTTTGATCTTGATCACATGAGATGGATCATCTGAAGATTTAGTGTTTTGTTTGGATACTTCTTTATCTTTGGTGATGAAATCATTCCAGTCTTCACCAGCCCATTGCATTTCTGATTCAATCCTTAGACAATTTCCCATTTTTCTTTGGATGTAACTGGTAACTGAATAAATATATATATATACGTACGAAAAAGCTGGTGAGATATTAAAATCATAGAAAGGAGATATTAATGGAAGACGAAACTTAAACAATTTGCCACGTCAGCTAGACATGGTTTTTGTTATTTCCAGTGTGCCGGTAGAACGAAATGCAATAAATGAATAACACATAACGTGACGTCTAACAAAACAAGAATCATAAACACCAAAGCTTGTCGTACGTACGTGGCTAAAGAGAAACATCTAGAGCATGAATAATATGAAGACCCATGCAAATTATTATCTAATACAAAAAAATTAATTTATCAGTTTTTGTGCTTATAACTATGTAACTCTTGTAGTTCGGTTAGATTTGTTTTTCTTCCACTAATGAATTAGGAGATCGAAGTCGACCGTAAAAATTTTACAAACCTCAAAAATAATATCTAAAAAATTAATTATATTAATTAAAATATTGTCAATATTTATTATAGAATATTTGTGTATATATATATATGTTTTGATTGGTAAAACTAGGCCTGAGCATTTTGGGTCGGGTTACCCGACATGCCATGTATCCTACCCGTATTTACAGGTAAGGGTCGGGTACGGGTAATGATAATTACCCGTTTGGATCAAGAAAAAAATTTTAAACGGGTAAGGATCGGGTAAAGGTAATTATTTGGGTACCCGAATTATCCGTTTACGTAACTAAATTTATAAATTTATTTTTGAAACTTAACTACAATGATAATATCTTCCTAAATAAATATAAATTTTGTGTTATAATAAATATATAATTTAATAAACGTTAAAATACTTATATAATCGATTGTTTTGTATCATATTTTCGATTTTGTTACTATTTTATTCAATTTTCTTAACTTTTTTTATAAAGATATACTCAATTATTATACTATTTTGAAATTTTAATACATATAGTCACATATTAGTCAAATTTATATAAATATATTACGAGTTCGGGTATTAAACGGGTATTGATTTTAACTACCCGATCCGACATTTACCCGAACCGTACCCGCTATTACCCGACCCTTAATTTTACGGGTATGTTTCGGGTATTAGTCTTCCATACTCGAACTACCCGTACCCGACCCCTACCCGCTATTACCCGACCCGTTACCCGAAATGTTCAGGCCTGGGTAAAACACAGGAGAGAGCACTATGATTTATGCTTATTCAATCACATGTAATTAAAAAAAGCATTTAGGTGAGCATCTACCATATGCTAATCCTTCTCACATCTATGCTTTTATAATGAGCATTTTCTGAAGCATTGAGCATTAAAATTTTATAAGACTATTAATATCAAAATTTAAAATTATTTTGTCTAGTTAAAAACCTCAAAAATATATTTATATTCATTATATATTACTACTTTAAATTATTTTTTGTTTTATTATAATTTAAAATTTATAAAAAATAATTATTTAAATATCATAATAAAACCATATTATTCTTATTTTAAATTCATATTTTAAAAATATATTTTAAATTACTATTTATTATAAAACGTTAAACATAAATATATATATTAATTTTAATATTACTACTTACTATTAATTTATTTTTCTATTTTAGAAATTATAAGATAATAATTTAATTTTAAATTATCTTATGATATAAGATATATCAAATTATTTAATATATTTACTATACTGCTTATGCTGCATACAGTTTCTACTTTGCTATAAAAATTTTCAATCGGGGATATAGTAAATGAATTTCCTAATCTAGAATATAGACGGATATTCATTAAGAAATATTGAAATTATTTTTGATAAATATAATTGATTTTCTAGATATTATTTTTTTTAAAATCTTTACCGTCGATCTCGATCTCCTAATAAAATGCTAAAAAAATATTTTGTACATGATTGGTTATGAGTTTAAACAAAACAAGCACGAACATGCCGTTATTTTTAATTTTCAAAACCATAATTTAAGATATAGTCCATTTTTGTGTAAAATTATACAATACAACTTTCTTTTTCAGTTTAAATTATAGGCTTTAAAATTTAAGGATTGGTCATGGGGATGAACATATATTAACATACGTATAATAAACATATACTAGCATAAATAATATTACAATTTAAAAAACATATTCACGATTTGCGGTCAAGGATATCTTAAGCAAAATAAATACTGTTAAATTCTCATTAGCAACAGATTATGATAAAAGTATAAGATATCGACCATAATTAACAAACATATGAAAATTGAAAAGTTTTTGTTAAAAGTCAATTAACCACAACACATAATTTGTAATTTCAAAGTGTGAACATGCCACTTGTGGAGGGATCTTCAAAGTGTGAACACAGCCAAAAGGGAACAGAATCTACGAGGCCAAAGATGCTTCACTGTTAACATATTATTTATATATGTAACACGCCAACCTTTCCATTACCTTCTTACCTTTTCTTTATTATTAGTTTTGGTATTTTATTGTTGTTGATTTTATTAAGGTTTTTTTTTCCCTTAAAACGGTTATTTTATTACTCAAACTTGAGATGGTCTCGTAAACTAAACCGGAATAGAACAACTAATGTAATACATCTCCCTATGGAAACATCTACCTAACTTAGCTAAATGATCAGACAATACATTTTTCTCTCGGGACACATACGAAATAGAAAAAGAAGAAAAACTCTCTCTTAGCTTCACTAATTCTTTTAGCTCCATTGAGAAATTAGGCCATGCTTCAGGATCTTGTAGCATCATGATCAGCTCCTTACAATCAGTTTCAAAGGCTTAACAATTTGATAGCTGGAGCATACTTTCCATTGCCCAAGTTAGAGCCTCTAATTTCGAATGAAGTGATGATATTCGCCGATGTTGGTTTTTTGCTCCCATCAGGTGAGTCTCTCCTCTTGAGTTTATCCATGTCCATCCACAACCACTAAAGAATGTATCGTGTGTCCATGATCCATCTATCATGCATATCTCAGAGATATTCTCATGTTCATTATGTGTTACCACCAATCGTTTATGCTTCGTATTTTCTTGGTGCCAAGCTTTGCATTCAGCTTCTGCATGTCTAACAATTTCCAAAGGGTCCCTGATTATCCCTTTAAAAAGCTTATCATTCCTTGCTTTCCAAATAAACCATAAAATCCATGGATATGGGTCCATGTCAAGCTCTGGATCTTCAATATCATTCTTTCGCTAGACACTACAAGAAAGCTTTGGCAAAAGTGACCGGAGATCCTGACGGATTGTGATCCATCAGGAATTCCTGACGGATTCCTAACGGATCACAATCCGTCATGAATTATTCTGACGGATTCATATCCGTCAAGAAATCTTGATGGATAATTACTGACGGATATATCCCTCACGAATCCGTAAGATTATCCGTCAGGAAGTTCATCTGATAACGTAGCCGTTTATGTTACCGTTGGAAACGCTTGTATTCATATTTCCTGACGGATATATCCGTCAGGAATTTGTGACAAAAAGTTCTATATAACCATAACACTCCGCCTTTGATTATTCACACATTCAAGACATATAGTTTACAAAAAATGTCTACTCCTCCTTATTTTCGATCATGGATGGATGATGAGAAAATGGATCCAGATACGAACCTCTTGAAGGACGAGTATTGCGTGGTGTTATGGAATTCATGGATTAGCATGTCGACAACCTCGTGCACAACGCAGTCGTAAGTTAATATGTCCATGCTCTATTTGTCGGAATTCTCATAATATCAGGATAGATATGGTTTGGAATCACTTGTATATGAATGGATTTATGCCGAGTTATAAGATTTGGTATTTACATGGCGAACGACATGATATTGTTGCTAGTAGTAGTGGTAGTGAACGACCTGATCTTGTTGCTAGTACTAGCGGTAGCGAACAATTGGCCAATAGGATAGAGGAACCTAGAACGGATTTACATCATGGTGCAACTACGGGTCAAATGGTTAATGACGTATATAGAGAAAATATAGAGATGGCTCAGGTTTCGTATGAAGAACCAAGTTTAGATGCACGCCGGTTTTTCGATATGTTAGAACCAAATTTAGATGCACGCCGGTTATTCGCCTTTATCATCTGCTAGTAGGTTGATGGGTATAAAGACAGATTATAACTTGCCTGAGGATGCAGTTGACGCAATAGCCAAGTTTGTGAGTGATATCTTTCCAGAGGATAACAATGTTCCAAGTTCATATTACGAGATTCAGAAACTTGTGGCGGGACTTATGCNGGGACTTGGGTTGCCGTATCAGGTTATAGACGTGTGCATCGACAATTGTATGATCTATTGGAGAGATGACGAGGATCGAACGACATGTCGATATTGTCGCAAACCAAGGTATAGGGATACAGGAGGTAGAGTTTCAGTTCCTTACAAGAGGATGTGGTATTTACCACTTGCAAATAGGTTGAAGAGGTTGTATCAATCTGAGAGAACAGCTGCGGCAATGAGATGGCATGCCGAGCATAGATTCGATGGAGAGATTACACATCCTTCTGATGCAGAAGCTTGGCGTCATTTTCAGTCTACTTATCCAGATTTTGCATGCGAGACAAGAAATGTTTATCTTGGATTAAGTACATATAGATTTAGCCCATTCGGGAAGCACGGTAGGAAGTATTCTTTCTGGCCGGTAATCGTTACACCATACAATTGGCCGCCGTCTTTGTGTATGAACCGAGAGTTTTTATTTCTCTCCGTTCTTGTACCAGGGCCAGAACATCCAAAACGATCGCTTGACGTGTTTTTGCAACCATTGATAAAAGAGTTGAAGACATTATGAAAATATGGGGAAAATGCCTATGACGTGTCTTTACAACAAAATTTTAGGATGTGTGCGGTTCTTATGTGGACTATAAGCGATTTTCCAGCGTATGGAATGTTATCAAGGTGGACAACTGATAAACATAGATTTGCTAATCTATTGTCTAGCATATACCTATGTTTAATTATGTCATTAAGTACTTAAGATATCATCCAATTCAGGTAAAATCCAACTCATTAATCCTATGTG
>OVBE01004752.1:0-23189 GCA_900406425.1 Iberis pinnata | reverse complement strand
CTTATAAAATTTTTTATGAAAACCAATCATAAATATATAAGTAAAAATTAATTTTATACTATGTAATTTTTCCACCACTATATGAGAAAATTATTTTTTAAATATTAAGTAAAAAATTAAAATCAGTAATCATTATGATATTTAGTAATTTTAGCACATCAAATTTATTTTAAAATTTTTTTCAATTAATCATTAAAACTTTTAATATGGTAGTATAGTTTTTCAAAAATATAATATATAAAATATTAATTTTTACTACTTTTTACAATTTTGTTGTTAAGCAAGATTTATGTTGGACTAACATATAATATTGAATTTGAAGGACAAGATATTGTGGATGGTAGATGTTTTCAAAAGGACTGTTGGTGTGATCCAATAATTCATCAAAGTTGCATGAAGAAACAAGTTGACTTGGATCCAAGTGGAACTGATGTGAAGAGTGATAAATTGGTAAGAGATTGTAACCCAAATGATCCAAAATGTATATGTAATCCAGAGAACCCAAACTGCTAAAAATTTGTAATATTGGTGATGGATATTATTGTAATGGAATATGTGAACGTTCAATAAATAAAATGTATTTTAATACATAATATTTTGTTATTGTGTTGAGAGGATTCTATCAAAGGGAGGGTTAAAATCTTGTGATAGCCATCTATGTTTTTTCTTTTGATGATTTTGGTATCCGGAACCTCGAAAGACTTTGATTAGGTCCAAAGTGTCCTCAATCGCCAAAGGTATTCAAGAGGACCGCCGAAATTCACTCCATGTTAATTATGTTTTTTTATTATTAGATGCATATTTGAATTTGGTCACTTGCACTTTTTGATACGTTTTTTATTGGTTTATTGTGGTCCAAAAAGTTATAAACGTTGGATTTTAAATGTTTTTAATTTTTATTTTCATGCAAATTATAGTTGTTTTTTTTGTGCACAACAAATTATAGTTGTTATATGATGATATTGAGTTATATGATTTATTTTATTCTTTTCTAAATCTTAGTGTTGTTAAAAGATATTATATATATATATATATATATACACACATATATATATATATATATATATATAATTATTGGTAATAAATACTATTTTTACGTGAAAATAAATGCAATATTATCTAAACTGTTGAAAGGATGGCTATGGAAATTATAATTTTGTAATATGTGAATGTTTAATAAAACTTATTTGTTTGAATAAAACGTATTTTAACCATGGAGAATTAGTGTTCACAGCTTAAAATCATATGTTGTCTAAGAAGTTTAGCTTCCTAATTCTCTGATGTTTTAAGTAATTTAAGAATATCATAGTTTACTAAAAATTACATAATTGGTTTAGTATATTGTTAGACTACATAACTTATATATTTGTAGGGAATTTTCAACAAAAAGTTGTTTTGACTACAAAAACATCACATTCTTAATTTTTCCAAAATAACACATCTTCAATGTTTTTGTATTGAATTTTAAGGTAGTATGTAAACTATTTATTTTAAATTAGTATGTAAACTATTTATATTAAGTTAGTATGTAAACTATTGATTGAGACACTCTAAAGAGTGTTTAAGGTGTTCGAATCCCTTGGAATAAGTGATTTATTTTTTGGCAGAAAAAAATGTTTTCTTGTTTTTGGTGGAGAAACGTTTTTTCGTGTTTTTTGCGGAAAAACAAGTTTCCGAATTGTTAGTGTAAAAATTAATGTTGTTGTTTTTGAAAAAGTGTATCTGGATGTATTTTACATATTCATCAACGAACAAAATCGCATCTAGATGCAATATCAAGATGTCAAATGGAGATTTGAAAACGAACAACATTTGATGCAACATCCAGATGCAGCATCCAGATATAACATATAGATGTTGCATCTAAATACATAAACGAACGGAGCCTTAGTATATAAACTACGCACGTGTGAAATTATATTAAATTTTGATTTTTTCACCGAAAGTTATTCGTATTAAACTATTTTTTCATGAGAGATATCATATATTTATCTGATAAGAAGATAAGAGACAACAACTTACCAAAAAAATATAAGAAACAACAAGTTTTAAATGTAAAGTTTTTTTTCTTCAAAAAATGTAAAGATTTTATTCTAAATTTATATAAGAAGATTCAGAATCTATAGTTTCTAAAACTCCATAATATATATTGCCTAAAAATGGACCAAAGATACATTGAAAATTAGTTAGTCTACAAGATACTTTGCATATAAACTAAAGAATCTTTTTGAATCTTTTCGAAGACCAAAGGATCTATTTCTGATAAACATGTAACATTGTTTTAATTCTATGATGTTTTATGTAATTTTAATAATTATTACCTAAAATTATACAAATGAGATCATAGTTTGCTAAAACTTACATTACAAGCTTGGTTTATCACCTAAATTATACAAATGAGATAACATATAGTTTGTAAGGAATTCTCAAAATATTATTTTTTTAATTTTGATTCTAAAAATATTATATTCTCAATTTTTCAATAATATTACATTCTGAATTTTTTTTGCATTGAAATTTTAAGTTACTATGCTAACTATTTAGGTTTGTATGTGAAAAATATATTAAGTTCTGATTTTTTCATTGAAAGGTTTTTTGTATTATTTTTTCGTGAGAGATATTATATACTGATCTTTTTCGTTTTTTTTTTTATAAAGGGTATTCAATTTTTAAAACATATTATCAAAATTACATAAAACATCATAGAATTAAATATGCATAATTTTATTATTTTAGGCCTAGGAAAAATCAAATATGCTTAATTTTATTAATTAAATATTTTAGAATTGTGGCTTAAAATAACTAATTATGAATGAATTTATGTTGAGTGGCTTTGGGCATTTGTCCAATATTTTACATTCTAGGCACGGCTATGCTGCTCCTATCAAACTCTAACCCGGAATGAGCTTTTTAAAACAAATTAAGTCCAATTAAAATTAAAAAAGCCCAAAACATTTTAAAAAAAGCATAATGTCTCCTGGCGTTGTCAACTGCGAATCCGCCGGAAAAGAAGGTTTTGGCGTCCCCGCAGTGAAACCAAAACTTCAGCGAGGAAGAACACATCACCAAAGTCCACTATCGTCGCCGAGAAAACCGGGAGGAGGAGAAGGTCAATTTTAAGACGCCCCAGCCGGCGACGGAAGAGATGAATAGGTTTCCGGTGCGCCGAAAAGGATTTAGCGCCGTCAGATGAAGAGAACCCAGTTATTGGAAAGAGGTTTTTTGTGAGATCCATGTGTGGTCAAATACAAATATCCCACATTGGAAAACTAGCCAAGGGTTAGCTAGTATATAAGGAGTCCAATATCCTAAATTAGTATGAGGCCTTTTGGGGTGGTACCCAATAGAAAAGCCGTGCGAGTCTTTGTGGCCCAAAGCGAACAGTATCATACTAAGGGTTATTGGGCTTGGTAGTAACGACCCAAGGAGTGAGACATTACAAGTTGGTATCAGAGCGCGGTTGATTCTACGATTGAATCATGTGGGTCGACTGGTATGCGACGAGGACGTTGCGTTTTTTATTGGGGGTGGTTTGTGAGATCTAGGTGTGGTCAAATGCAAATATCTCACATTGGAAAATTAGCCAAGGATTGACTAGTATATAAGGAGTCCAATATCCTACATTAGTGTGAGGCTTTTTGAAGTGGTACCCAATAAAATAGTCATGCGGGCGTTTGTGGCCCAAAGCGAACAGTATCATACTAAAGATTATTGGGCTTGGTAGTAGCGGTCCAAGGAGTAGGGCGTTACACTTTTCTCGCACCACCTTCCGCAGTTATGAACCCTACAATCCACCGACGGAGTAGATCTACACGCACCTTAAGGTCCAAAACCCCTTCGCCGCGTTGTCTGCCTTCCTAGACGCTGAGATCTACATTGCCTGGTGAAGATCTCCGTTGTGAGAGCAGAATATCCCTCACACGGAATTTGATTGAAATAAGTGTAACTTTATTGAAATATCTTAAGTGTTTACAAGTTTCTCCCGAGCAATAGTAAAGTTTTACAAAAGATTTTTTGTCTGCTTTCCGGACCTCTACATAGACTATTTATAAGGCTCTCTTCGCGGCTCCCCTTATATCTCTCGCACTCAATGCTCTTTAGTGCTCCTGATCCGCCCTTACGTTTTTTGAACTTCGCTTCCTCCTCAGTCCGGTCCGCTCCCTTTGCTCCTTTGGAGACTCCGAGCACTGGACTTCCTAATGAGTTGAGACGGCCCACGCGAGCTCTGCTCGGGATGGGCTTTGTCGGCCTATTATTCACTTCCCCTTCTTCACGAGCCTCAAGTGGCTTGCCGTGCACAGATCCCCTCTGCTCACCGTGCTCTCCGCGCACTGAGCTCTCTCTGCTCATCGTGCCTTCGGCGCACTGAGCTCTCTCTACTCACCGTGCTCTACGTGCACTGAGCTTTCTCTGCACACCGTGCTCTCCGCGCACTGAGCTCTCTCCGCTCATCGTGCTCTCCGCGCACTGAGCTCTCTCCGCTCATCGTACTCTCCACGCACTGAGCTCTTTCTGCTCATCGTGCTCTCCGAGTGCGGCTGGATTCAAAGTGGGCTTTTCTAACCCATTCCTATTTTTTTTGTTATAGATATCATATACTTATCGAAGAGTAAGATAAGAACTACAACTTTTAGATGTAAAGATTTTATTCTAAAATTATATAACAAGAAGATTCAATGTATATATTCTTTTTTTTGAGTCAAACAATGTATATATTGCCGAAAAAAGACCAACAGTACAGTTACATAACATACCTTTCATTATAAAAAGATTGAAGAATAGTTTTGTTTCATCATCAAAAACAAATATTTAAATTTTTATTGAATTTAAGACAAAAAAAATTATTTGAAGAATGAAGAACACTTCCTTTCAACTCTTGTTGTTGGTTTCTCTTCTTGTTCTTGTCGTTCGTAAGTAAAATAATTTCAGTTTGTATTTTTTTTTGTTATTGTTAATAATTCATTTGGTATTAATGAATAAGACATAAATAAGATTTTGATTTTAGTCTATAAAAAATACGAAAAGCCAAACACTTTTTGGTTTTGGGATCAATTTTCTATATATATATATATATATATATATATTTTAGAAGTCTAATAATTCTTACATATCAACAGAAGAAAAGTTAAAAAAATCCAAATTTGTTGTCTTATCAAAATGTTCTGAAAACTAGTCATAAATATATAAGTGAAAAATAATTTTATACTAGGCACTTTTCCCACCGTTATATGAGAAAATATATATTTTTTAAATTAAGTAAAAAATTAAAATCAGTAATCATTATGATATTTAGTATTTTTAGCACATCAAACTTATTAAGAACAATTTTTTAATTAATCATTACAACTTTTAATATGGTAGTATAATTTTTCAAAAATATAATATATAAAATATTATTTTTTACAATTTTGTTGATAAGCACAATTTATGTTGGACTAACATATAATATTGTATTTGAAGGAGAAGATATTGTGGATGGTAGAAAATTATTATGTTTTAAAAAGTATCCAGATTGTTATTGTGATCCAATTGATCCAAGTTGCATGAAGAAACAAGTTGACTTGGATACAAGTGGAACTGATGTGAAGAGTGATGATTTGGTAAAAGATTGTAACCCAAATGATCCAAAATGTATATGTAATCCAGAGAACCCAAACTGCTAAAATGTGATGAATTTGATTGTAATGGAATATGTACGTGAACGTTCAATAAATAAAATTTATTTTACCCAATATATTGGTTATTGTGTTGAGAGGATTCTATCAAAGGGAGGGTTAATCTTATGATAGCCATTTATGTTGCTTTTTATTCTCTATCTTCTCTTCTCTTCTCTTCCTCTTATGTTATCTCCTCGTTTTAGATTTGGCTTCCTCTGTGCATATCTTGTTTTTGTTGTCGTTATCTTCCTGTTTTGGTCTTTGAAGGTGTTGGATTTCATCATCTTTGGTACGACGAAGGTTTGTAGGCTCTCTGGAGGGCTTGTAATTGCCGGTGAAAGTCGGGGACTCACCGGTTCCATCGATGTCTCCTTCTCTCTCTGTCGATGTTCGAGATTTGAATTTTAGATCTGCTGGTTGTTGTTCAGCTTCGAATCCCTCTGATATGGTGTCTACATGGCAGTCGGTGGTCACTGCTACTCTTTTCCAGGGATGTAAAATGAAAGAACTACCATCTCATGGCAATCACTTCTCATGGAGAGGTAGAAGAAATGGCTTATGGATCAATGTAGATTGGACAAAAGTTTCACTAATGTAAATTGGCTAGCTCTGTTTCCAGAGTCTAATCAGATGTTCTTGGACAAAAGAGGTTCAGACCACAGGCCCTTATTATTGTTGCTCAACTCTGTCTGTACTTCTTACAAAGGGATGTTTCGTTTTGATAGAAGATTTCACCATAACCCTGAAGTAAAGGAGATAGTTAGATCTGTCTGGAATACAAACTCTCACTCGGGTCAAAAGAATACATCAGTATGCTTAAGAGAGTGTAGAAGGAAGTTGAGCTTATGGAAAAGACAGAATTCCTTCAATGCTAATGATAAATTTCAGTCACTACAAATGGACTTAGAAGCTGAACAATCATGCAACAATCCTTCTTTCCAGAGAACATTGGACCTGAAAAAAGAACTAATTCAAGCATATAGAGAAGAAGAAATCTTTTGGCTGCAGAAAAGTAGATCCAAATGGCTTCGTGAAGGAGATGGAAACTCTAAATATTTCCATTCAATAGTGAAGGCCAATAGATCCAAGAATCATTTGGAGTTCTTGATTGACAACAATGGGAATGAATAGAGAGGTGAAGGATCAAAAGGAGAAGTGGCCACAAAATACTTTCAATCTCTTTTCACTTCTTCAAACCCAGATGGATTAGAAGAAGTGTTCAGCTCTTTTACCCATAGAGTATTTGAAGCAATGGCAAGCTCACTTATTCAAAGAGTTTCATCTCAAGAGATCAAGGATGCAATCTTCTCCTTAAATCCAACAAGTGCACCATGCCCTGATGGGATTACTGCCGCTTTCTTTCAGCAACATTGTGAGATAGTAGGAGTCAACATTATTAGAGAAATACAAATCATTTTCCTAACAAGTGTTTTTCCTTTGGAATGGAACCTTACACATGTCTGCTTGATCCCTAAGGTAAACTTTGAGGCCTATTAGTTTGTGTTTTGTGCTATACAAATTATATCAAAGATTCTGGTGAGAAAGCTTCAACCTTTGCTTCCAAGTCTCATATCTCATAACCAGTCTGTTTTTGTCTCAGAAAGGTTAATCACAGACAACATTATAATAGCCCATGAAGTGGTGCATGCCTTAAAAACCCATCCTGAATTTTCATTGGAGTTCCTAGCAATCAAGTCAGACATGTCAGAGGCGTATGACCGTGTAGAGTGGCCTTATATAAGAGCTATGTTGCATGCTTTTGGATTCCCAAGCCATTTTATTAATTTGTTAATGTTCTGTGTGGAATCTATAAAATACTCAGTATTAATAAATAGTTAGGCTTTTGGCTTAATTAATCCTCAAAGAGGGTTGAGACAAGGTGATCCCTTGTCCCCCTTTCTCTTTGTTGTCTGTTCTGAAGGTTTAACTGAGTTAATGAACAAAGCAGACAGAGCAGGAGACATTACAGGCATCAGTTTTAATCAGGTTGGTCCTCATATTCATCATCTGCTTTTTTGCAGATGATACTCTATTACCTGCAAAGCAAAAACCTCTCAGGTCATCAGGCTGCACCAGATTTTGGATCTTTACTCTACTGCTTCAGGACAGGTCATAAACAAAGGAAAATCATTTATCTCCTTTGGTGACTTAGTTCCTGATGAAATGAAGGTTGCAATTAAGGAGATAATGGGATAGATAAAGAAGGAGGATTAAGCTCATATCTAGGACTGCATGAAACCTTATCAGGTTCAAAAATCCAACTTTTAGATTACATAAGAAGCAAGCTAAAAGAAATAATGTCAAGCTGGTTCTCAAAACTCATGTCTATTGGGGGGAAAGAAGTACTGATAAAATTAGTAGCACTTTCTATGCCAGTGTATGCTATGTTTGTGTTTAAACTCCCTAAAGCCACTTGCAGAAGTCTAACTTCCCTCATTAGAGACTTCTGGTGGAACTCAGTTGAAGACAAGAGGAAAATCAGTTGGGTGGCATGGGAAAGAGTATGTCTCCCTAAAGATATAGGAGGTCTGGGTCTTAGAGATCTAGAGTGCTTTAATCAGGCTCTTCTAGAAAAACAAGCATGGAGGCTTTTGCACAATGCAAACAGCCTATGTAGCAAGGTTATAAGAAGCAGATACTTTCCATAGTCCCACTTCTTGAAGGCTCAACTTGGAACCAGACCTTCATACATTTGGAAAAGCATTATATATGAAAGATACCTGCTCTTAAAAGGGCTAGAGAAACGCATAGGTAATGGCCAAGACACCTTTGTATGGACTGATAACTGGCTAAGAAGGGAAGGGCAAAGATATCCATTGATAAGGCAACCAATTTTTTATCTGGACCTTAGAGTGTGTGATTTGATAAATGAGAGGACTAAGGCCTAGAGTTATGATCTCCTTAAAGATATTTTTTATCCAGATGATGTTAATGTCATTCTAGCTCTAAAACCACATACTACAAGGAAAGACTACTGGATTTGGAGCAAAACTCCTCAGGGTATGTACTATGTTAAAACAGGCTATCAACTAGCTTTCCAAGCCAAATACCAAGCTCTAATTTCAGAGAAGTCTTCTCAACCTTCTATCCATCCTCTCAAAACCTCTATTTGGTCTCTGAAGACTACCCCAAAGATCAAAATGTTCCTCTGGAAGGCTTTTTCTATTTTATTTCCAACCTCAGACAATCTAAAGAAAAATGGAGTCAAAGTGGACTTGTGCTGCCAAGCCTGTGGTTTCCAACCTGAATAAGTAAACCACCTTCTCTTTATGTGCCCGGTTGCTAGGCTAAACTAGGCTATCTCAAGTTGCCCCATCCTGAAGGTGGTTATCATTCCTCTTCTATCTTCTGCAACATGACTTATGTTCTTGAGATAATGCAGGACTCCAACATTCCGGAATACATTTCACAAGGCCTTCCTTGGCTTCTCTGGGATATGTGGAAAAACAGAAACAAACTAACAATAAAAGGGCAATCTTTTGATCAAGAGCTCTCATTTAAAAGTGGTTCTTGGATGCAGAAGCTTGGAGACTAGCTAATGTTTCAGTCGAAGCTGAGATCTTTCCCCTCGTATCTACCTCCTCTTACTCAGCCCCAAGATGGCAACCCTCCAAGCCCCCTTGGCTTAAGTGTAATGTTGAGGTGGATTGGTCAAAAGATCTGAAATGTGCAGGTGGTTCTTGGATTTTAAGAAATGGCTCGGGCAAAGTGTTATTTCATGCCAGAATGTCTTTTGTGCGAGTACAGTCTATCTCTGATGCTCACTTCTTGGTTTTAGGTTGGGTAATGAAAAGTTTGAAAGACTTGAAGGTTCTACAAGTAGTTTTGGCCTTTGAGAATGCTCTCATGTTTAAATTCTTATCTTCTCCTCTCAACTGGCCATCTTTTGCTCACCTTTCATCTCCCTTGCTGGACATCTCTAATAGCTTTGGCCTTTGGTCTTTCACCATTGATGGTAGGCATCTAAATAGACCGACATTTCTCATAGCAAAGAGTGTAATCAAAGATGGTAGGCTATCTTCTTATATAGCTATTGGTGGACCTTCTTGGCTAAACTCTATCCTTCAATTAGTAGGTGATCAACTTTAAAATTTAGCAGGTGGCTTGTAAACTAGAAAGCTGATCATTTTTTGGTTTTGATTGGTTTTGTTTCCAAACTCTTGGTTCTAATTTATATGAAGGGGAAAAAAAGTAATCTCATTAAGTTTTAGTATGGTAGAAGAATTTTTTCAAAAATCAATCTATGTATAATATATAACATATTATTATTTTTAACAATTTCTTTTTATTACAATTTTGTTATTATATTTTGTTTGTGAAAAACCTAATTCCAAAATGGGCTGAGTTCGATTTTTGCTAAATTTTTTTTAACTCGAATAACCTTTTATTAAGCTTGTGATATGTTATCTTGATACAAAGATGTAGACAATACATAAGTTGGAGAATTAAAACACCTAAAACTAGAAGCATTATTCCTTTGTGACTTTACTAGAACGTGTGCACATCTATTCTTCATCCTTGGTACCCATTTGAATTATATTGCTTCAAACTTCCTTGTCCACCATCCTATGTCTCGGATCCAATTTGCTAATCCAAATGAAACTTGTTCACCCATAAGTAGCTTGTGTAGAACTTGATTATCACCTTCAAATATTACCCTTCTAAATCCTTGACTCCAAAAATGTTGCATTGCCATAATCAATGCTTGTGCCTCTGCTTCCAAAACAGTGTTAAGAAGATAACCTGAAGCTTGTGCCGCACCAGAAAAGGCACCTAATGAATCTCGACAAATCCAACCAGCTGTAGTCTCCATATTCGGTCCACAGAAACTTGCATCAAAGTTAACCTTCAAGCAACTTGGTTCTGGTTTTGTCCAGTCACTCCCCATTATGCTTCTTGCTCCATTTGAATGGTGTCCAGCTAATTTGTTTAGGTTTGGAAAATTTGTATGAACTATATTTTGAGCTAATAAAAACATAAACTTTTATCCAAAAAAAAAAAATGTTGGACTAACATGTAAAATCACATTTAAAGGTCAAGATATTGTGGATGGTAGGACAATATAGCATGTATCTCAAAGTGTTCAAACTGTTATTGTGATCCATAGGATCCAAATTGCATGAAGAAACAAGTTGATTTGGATACGAGTGAAATTGATGTGAAGAGCTATTACCAAATAACATGTTATCCAAATGATACAAATTAATTGTATATGTAACCTAGAGAACCCAAACTGTTAAAATATATAAAAGTGATGATGGATATATATATTATTGTAATGGAATACGTGAATGTTTAATAAACTTTAAATAAAATGTATTTAACACAGTACATTTTGTTATAGTTTATGAGAGAATTCAATCAAAGAGACGTTAATCAAGTGATAGCTATTTAAGTTACTTCGAATTTGGTTACTCGCATTTTTAAATATAATAATCAGGGGTGGTCCTGGGCTAAAGCTCGTAAAGCAAGGGTTTTAAGCGCAAAAATTATATAAATGTTAAGGCACCAAATTTATTAGAAACACTTTGATACTGTGGTTGAATACATCGAGTTTAGCTTTATTTGAGGGCATCAAATTTTAAATACGCTTTAGGCGCTATTTAGATATGGACCGGCACTGATAATAATTCATGATTTAGGTATATATAATTTTTAAAAGAATTAGAGAGTATTCTTTTTTTGAAAAAGCTTATCATCTTGAATAAAAATTTGAATAAAAATGTAGAATATGAAAGAGGTTGTCCATAACTTGGAAGTTGGAATCTTGTTCTCTCTTTTTTTATTTGGCATTTTTTCATCATTGGTATATTATTCTTGATAGCCTTATAAGGAAAAGTAGGTGACTTTGCCTTTTAGTTTCATTTTTTGTGTTATCATTTGTTTTTTCTTTTTATATTATGAGAAATTAGAGGTCAAAATTTTAAATTATTTGATAATTGTGACTTATATCATTGAATAATCTATTCATCAAAAATCTAAATTGTGACACTATTTTCACATAATAAAAAATGATTTAGTTAACAATTACAATTGTCTGTTTTTCACTTTTATAGTAGAAGAAGAACAAACCGATTATAAATTACAACAAAAAATCTAAGAAACCCCACAAACTATGACTAACATAGCCCAGAAACTCATAATTAAACTCGAACATACGAGAGGCTAAACTCGATCAACCGAGAAACTAAAACCGATCACACGTGAAATAAAGACATGCCTAAAACCGAATATGCTGAGATTCAAATAAAGACATGCCTAAAACTCAACTTCCTAATCCTAACTTACAAAGGCAGAAAACAAAACAACAAAGAAGACTCAACAAACAAATCTACCAAGTCGAAACGAAACTGCTCAAGGTCCCTGTTTGAGATAGTACAACTTTTGAAAATTTGTGCTTCTAAAGGAAGGTAGAAAACAAAGCCTCAAACAAGACTTATAACCGTTGAAGTTGTTGATGCTGGATGAATCGACTTGAATAGAACCATATGTGTTTTCTCATTCTACCATCAAATTATTCTGTTTGAATTTATTTATTTTGTCCTATACTATGTCTCTCCAAAAACAAAATATAAACATTTGTTTTCTTGTCTTTCTAATGAACTTAATCATTGCTAATTTTGATTGATATAAAACTTTGTTAGTTAATCTATCAAATATTTCATAAACAATGGAATAAAGCAAATGTCAATCATCACACTAAACATTAAATTATAATTTTGTTAGTTAATCTTAGGGCTGGCATATAAAACGAAACCGGTAATCCGAACCGAAACCGAGCCGAAAAAATCGAAACCGAATTGTTCTTCCAAATAACCCGAACGGTTCCTATATATCTCAACCCGAAAAACCGAATCCAAACCCGAACCAAACCGAAATCTGAAAGTATAACCGAAAACCCGTATATATATATATGTAATTTTGATCAAATAATTAGGATTTAGGTAGAAAATGTAGATTTTTAGTAAGGTAACTAAGATATTTATGGATTTTTGTCTAATATTTTGGGTTTTTGATTGGATTAACTTGGATTTTAGTTAGGTTGTTCGGATAATTTTGATTTTTTATGGATATTTTGGATTTTCGGTTCCATTTCGGATCCTAATAAAAATGAAAAAACCGACCCGAACCCGAATAGTTTCGAACCGAATCCGAACCGAATTTTTAAATAACCTGAACGGTTTCTATATGCCCCTAACCGAATAACCCAAAATCCGAATTACCCGAACCGAATCCGAACCAAAAACCGAACGCCCATCCCAAGTTAATCTATCAAATAAAGCAAATGTTAATCATCACACTAAACATTAGATTATAATTTTGTGAAGAGACAAATATATAAAAGGATTGAGCAGCTGGCTTGTGGGCTATTTTGGTAACGCGCAAACGCCGTCCATGGTGATCTGTGACTTGGGTCCCACTTTTTGTAGCACGTTACACGCCGTCTGTCTCTCTATACCTAACGCCGTTAAGACGTCGACGTTATCTCGGAGGAAACAAAATTTTATAAAACTACTACAAAAAGATAAACTAGCCGTTACTATCTTACATTTAAGTAATCTTTAGTTTGGATCATTGCATGTGGGTAAAGAAGATCTTTCCATGTGTTGGTTATGAGTTGATTACATCCGTGCTCACAGATATAGTTAGTTGGAAAATTCGTACTCGTACATATGAACCGTGCTGTTAACAATTTACATTCGTTAATTTTTGAATTTCCATACTTCCACTACAAAGTCTACTCTTATAATGCACTAACTTTTTATATGGTAACGGGGATGACTCAAATGGTGATATAAACAATATACAAGTATCTAAAAAAACGTAAACAAAATTGAAATGATAATTCTTTTGTTAAAACAATATCGTTATACTCAATAAACTCGATTAAACTTCACATGTATGTTGTCGTTTAAACGAGTAAAATGATGTTTTTTAACATAAAAATTTGTCATTTTAAGTTTTTAACGATAATATTTCTCTCACACACCGGTATATTGTCTCGTCATCGTATAAGTCATCCCCGTTAACAAAATAGTTTATGTTGTAATGATCAACACATTTATAAGAGAAGATTTTTTAGTGTGGATATGAAAATTCAAAAATTAACGAATGCAAATAGTTAACAGTACAGTCCATATGTGCATGAACGAATTTTCCAACTAGCTACATGTACGTGTATGGATAAACCGTTCTCTCTAGTTCGTAATCAAGTTAAATCTATTTCATGGTCTTATTAATTCAATTTGAGATACGCAACATGAAAAGGAGTTATCTCACATAAGAAATTCAGAAGAATATTTACTACTCTATAAAATATATAGATCGATTCTCTTGTTGTTACTAATTGGTTTTAAAATTTAAAAATCATAATTCTAACATGATATTATAGTCTAATTGATTTGCGGTAAGATATGATATTGGTCTACCGATTTTGTTCTGACCACATAAATTAATGGCTAATGAGATCTATTATCTAGAAAGACATATTTAAGATAACATATCTTACATCAAAAATTTTTAAAAAAGTATTCACTAGTATATAAAAATAAGGATTAATCCACTTGTTACTAATTAATTTTGAGTTGAAAATTCATAATTTTAACAAAAATATCATACACTGCAAATTGATCTATGTCCACAAAATAGATAATTCGAGTCAAATACATATAAAGATTTATTTTGTATCTAAACAACAACCACATTTAAGAAAACTTATTTTATATCTAAACAACAACCACAATTAAGCTTTTATGTGCAACCATTCACCAAAAGAAAATATAAATTTATAATATTTAGTTAGAATGAGTTAACTCATTTTCATTTCAAAATATCGAATTAGTATAAATTATGGACTATCTTATTTTTTGTAAATCCTAATTCTAAGTAAATAGAGTTTTTGTAGAGCCTACCCGAAATTTAGATACTATTAGTTTAGTTAAATAAGGTTATGATTTAGTACTAAAAATTCATTACACTCTTTAATAAGAAATTAATCGTAAAAAATGAAGCTTTTTAATCATTTAACGGTTTCTACATTAGATCTACTCATACTCTAACTAGCATTATTTACATATGTATAAATATATATGTAAATAATCAAAGGAGAATTCTCAAAAATACCACAAAAATTTATGTTTATTCCAAAAATACCACATACTCTCAAAAATTCCAAAAATACCACATTGTTTTCCAAAAATACCACAAAAATGTTTTTGTTACAAAAATACCACTAATTTTGAAATAGCTTTAAAACTTCAAATTTAAACCCTAAAACCCCAAAACAAAACTCTACCCTCTTCAAAACTAAACCCTAAACTCTATTTAGTGAACTCAAACATAAAATTTTAAATTTTAACCCCTTAAAATTTACTTTTCATATTTGTGATATTTTTGGAACATTTAGAAGTGTGTGGTATTTTTGGAATTTTTGAAAATGTGTGGTATTTTTGAAATTTGAACTTTTTTATGGTGTTTCAAAGAATTTCTCATAATTATCAAATTTATCTCTTTTTATATCTTTGAGAATATTATGATTTTTTTAATAGTTATTTGATCGATAAAATCTGATTCATAACTAATTTATATAATAAAATGTATGTGAAGATATTGTGATTAGTTTGAATTGAATTCCTATAGAACAAACTGAAAAATTAGATTTAACTACTTTTCCAAAATCAATTATTCAATAAAAAGTTGACAACCCGAGAAATATGTAGTGCTATCCATGAATACAATTTACAATATAGTCTAATTGCAATTTGAAATATTATCTTGAACTTGTCATACTAACTATAAGTCGTGGATGCACGTAAAAAACATATCCAAAACTTCAAAATAATCTAAAAGAATATTTCAAAGTTTGAAAAATTGTCATTTATATTACTTAAAAAACACAACGAATATGCCTACAAGTAAGTCCATTTCCTAAAACAATAATAAATAAAAAAGAAAATTTTTTTGAAACACCATAAAAAAAAATTCAAATTACAAAAATACCACAAACTCTCAAAAGTTCCGAAAATATCACACACTCTCAAATCTTCAAAAAATACCACAAACATAAAAAATGAATTGTAAGAGTTTAGAATTTAAAATTTTTGGTTTGGGTTCACTAAATAGAGTTTAGAGTTTAGTTTTGAAGTGGGTAGGGTTTGGTTTTGGGGTTTTAGGATTTAAATTTGAAGTTTTAAAGCTATTTCAAATTTTGTGGTATTTTTGAAAAAAATGTGGTATTTTTGGAACTTTTGGAAGTGTGTGGTATTTTTGTAATAAACTTAATTTTTTGTGGTAATTTTGAGAATGCTCAAAAAAGTACTGCATTTTTTCTATTGGTCAGAAAAATCAAACTCATTTAAATTTTGCATAGAAAACCTATAATAACATTCTTTTTGTAACAAAAAACTAAAGCTAAAACGACATTTTTTCGAAAACTGAAAGAGTATTAAACAAAAAAAAAAAAAAAAGAATGGCAATTTCGTTAATATATGACAAAATCAAGCCTAATTTAATAATTTATTCAGGTTATAAGAAGCTAACACACCAATACTTGTTGTCTTCAACTGTTTACCAAAAAAAAAAACACCAAAAAAATCTAAAAGTCTCTAATTCAATTAGAAGGTTTCATCAAAGTCATAAGAATGAACTCTCGCGCGATCTGCGCCGTCATTACGATTCTCGTAATCATAATCTCAGCCGTTGAATCAACCGGAAACTTCGGAGATTCGTTAGATTTCGTACGGATTGGATCTTCATCTTCTTCGTTATTTCCAGGATGTAAAGGATCGATTGCTGAATGTATTGCAGAAGAAGAAGAAATGGAGTTTGATTCTGAGATTAGTCGGCGTATTTTAGCACAAAAGAAGTATGTTAGCTATGGTGCAATGAGGAAGAACAGTGTACCTTGCTCTCGTCGTGGTGCTTCGTATTATAACTGTAAACGTGGTGCTCAGGCGAATCCTTATAGCCGTGGATGCAGTACCATTACAAGATGCAGACGTTGAAGAAGATGAAGAAAGATGAAGATGAGTATTTGAAATTCCTATTTTGCCCTTTTGTGTTTTTTTATTTTAATTCATTTCTTTTTTTTTTTTTTTTACAGAATTTTTATTTTATGAGATATATACATACATGTTGGGTTTGATTTTAAAAAAACATTGAAAAAAAACTAATAATTTATAGTGTTTGTTTTGAACCAAAACTGATTATTGTTTTTGTTGATTGTTTATATAATTAAAAAGTTGCATAACTAATGAATATCTTGCTCAAATGTTTAAAGATCTTTTTTTTAAAAAATTTTATGAGAGTTTTTTTTTTTTGATAAATTGCGTTCATATATCGTGGTCAGGTTCAGTCTCGAGGCCAAGCATATCAAGCACGAACTTGCGGTCTATTTTTATTTTCAAAATTTAAATTTAAGAATCAACTTATTTTAAAAAATTTAGTGTAAGAATCGGCCAAACTGATTATTTTTTTGTTGGTTGTTTATATAATTAAAAGTCACATAACTAATGAATATCTTGGTCAAATGTTTAAAGATATATTTTTTTAAAAAATATTATGAGAATTTTTTTCGATAAATTGCATTCATATGTGATTGATCAGGCTCAGTTTTGAGGCCAAACATATCAAGCACGAGCTTGCGGTCTATTTTTATTTTTTAAAATTTTAGTTTAAAAATCGGTTTATTTTAAAACTTTTAGTGTAAGAATCGGTCATTTTTTATTTTAGATTGTAGCTTTTAAATTATTTGGACCGGTTCTGATCATTAGATTCTAAATTGTTTTTATATTATAGGAATTGATTATAAATTTTGGTCTTGGTACATTTATGTGTAGTTTTGTATTATGGTTTTTTTTCTATAAAAAATGTTAATGCAAAAAGTAATTAGAATTAGTTTGAGTTTGTATAATTTTATAATGGGACATTTAGAATAATATTAGCTGTTTTGGTGGCATGTGTAATGATGGGACCAATACAGCCTAATATACCAAAAAGATTTTGTTTCATAATTCATATTCTTTATGGAAACTTCGTTTTAGCTGTATACTTTTTTTATTTTTCATATAGTTGTTAACTTGTTATGCATCCTTTGATATTTTTAATATATAGACTAAGCTTCTTCTTTTTATTAAGGTTTTTTTATTGTCATCTAGTAAATTTTATATTATAGCATAATAGAATACATAGGTGATGATTGTAAAAGCCAAGGAAAATTAAATAAATCTTAGGTATCAATTTTTTTTGTATGATCCAAGTTCTGAACTGAAGGACTTCGACTAGATCCAAAGCGTCCGTAGTCGCCAAATGTATCCAGAAGAACTACCGAAATTCATCCTATGTTAATTGACGGTGGCCGGAATTCGAATTCAGTGTGGCGGAACTCACAACTATAAGTATTTTACCACCAGAATTAGAAGCTCTGATTATTAGATATCAAAATTTAACATAAAAAAGTATAACAAAAACCAAAGTTTTGGAATTTTTGAAATTCTCCATACAATATTTTGAAATTTCGAGTGACCAGAATGTAATAAAAGAGATGAGTTATGGTTTATCGATGCAGATTTTTCTATGATGAAATTTTCTCTTACGAATCAAGAAGCTACATTGTTCATTAAATCTTTATAATCGGAAACAAC
Organism: Iberis pinnata; assembly: GCA_900406425.1. Classification (NCBI taxonomy): domain Eukaryota; kingdom Viridiplantae; phylum Streptophyta; class Magnoliopsida; order Brassicales; family Brassicaceae; genus Iberis; species Iberis pinnata. The sequence goes on along the minus strand of OVBE01004752.1, from coordinate 4,891 downwards.
TATGTAAAGTTCAAGATATGCAATTATGTGCAGTTGATCTTTAATCTTTGTTGTCACTAGCTTCATAAATCTTAACTTTTGTAATGATCTGCTACTTTATTACCCGATTAAGAATGAATCGAATTTAAGACGAAGAATAGAGGAAGTGCCTTTGGGAGAGTGGCTTACAGCCACCATTGCCTTCTTTACCATGTGGAGTTCGAGTCCATTTAACCGCGTGTGTGCAGTATGAGTTATCTGGACGGTCTGTTGTGCCCAGTTTAAATCGATAAAAAAAAAAGACGAAGAATAATCAACCAAGTCACTATTACCAACATATTCAACAAAATCATTTGTGAGATAAGGTTGATATTTTGTTTATAATTTCACGGCCGCAAGCCACAGCTTGCTTGGCTTATGTCCAAGACCGGCACTGGAGTGATTGTAAAACCGGCGAAAAATAGATATATCTTAGAGATCAAAATTTAATATACGAAAAAGATAACAATATCCAAAGCCAATTCTGTAAAGAAAAATACAAAACAATAGGCCAACGCCAACTTACAATTCTCCATACAATATTTTTGAAATTTCGAGTTACCAAAATACGATGAAAGAGATGAGTTATGGTCTATCGATGATTGACAAATTTTTCTCTTACGAATCAAAAAAACTACATCGTTCATTAAATCATACAATCTAAAACAAGTTTGTCGATATGAAAGTTAAAAATACATAGATATGTGCAGTTGAACTTTAATTTTTGTTGTCACTAGATAAATCTTAGACTTTGAATCAACTTTTGTAATGATTTCCTGTTTTGTTATTGGATTAGGGATGAAATTTGTCATTTACTATGCGAATGTAATTATCTTTGATAGATTTTTTTGGATTGATATGTTGTGGTTGTGGTCAAATAATGAACGTGAAAAATGAGTGTATAGTAATATGATTAATTGAAATCTAACACCTCCAAAAGATTTCTTGGTGTATGATTAATTGGATTGGTGCCTTTGGTGTTTGTGCTTTTCTTTGGCTAGATCTCTAGGGTTCTTGTTACCTCTCCGGGTTCGATCCCAAGTCGTTGTTTTAGCGTGCGGTTTGCCGGTTTGAGGTAATTTGCTCCTTGTTTCTACAGTGTGGGTCTGATCGAGGCTTTTGGATAGTGAGACATCTTCAAGGCGTTTCCTAAATGGTTCGTGATTGAGCTCGTCTTCACTGTATCCTGGTCATTTCTGAAGTTCCTGTTCTTTTAGGTCTTCTTGATCAGAATAATTGTCTCTATGTGTTTTGTTGGAAGGTAGTCGTATTCACTATAGGAAAAATCGTGGTCAAGGTATGTGGTATAATCCTGATCCGCTGGAAATCTGAAGTTTTGTTGAAGTTTAGATCTCTATCTTTGGTGGTTTCGGTTGTTTTGGCTTATGGTTTTGCCAAATCCTGTATTTTTTGTCTTAGTTTATGATTGGAGTTTGTTTTAATATCTTGGCTCCGGGGTAAATGTTTATGTTCTGCCGGTTTTTAATTTGTTTTATTATCCCACCATGTATTCCACCATGCGTTATATAATGATTTNTCTTAAAAAAAAAAAAAAAAAAAAAAAAACACCTCCAAAAGGAAATTAGTAAAAGTAGATCTACCCCTTAAAGAGAACTAGTTGTCTAGTTCTAAGCTTTTTTCATGTTATACTTTTCTTGGGCTTACACTTAATTGATTTTTGGGCCTCATCTAGTTAGGCCTTTAAGGTTTATTCTATATTACGTTAAAAATGGATTTTAATTTAAAACTATAACTCTCAAATCACATGATTTCATGGAGACTCGTTCAATGTCCATATTATATTCTAAAAATGTATATATTATTATTATTTTCACCGTTTGGGCTACGACATACCGGTCCAATAGCCAATTCCTACATAATAGAAGACAATTTCTACACTATCATAAATATGGAGACTCGATCTCGGATGAGATGGTGCTAACTGCCTCATATAAACTTATGAATGCCCCTAAACTAATGCCACTTCTCCATATTATATTCTAAAAATATATATATTATATTTTTTTTTTCACTATTTGAACCACAATAAACCGGTCTAATAGTCAGTTCCTACATAATAGCAAACAATTCTTACACTATTGTAGATATGAAGATTCAATCCCGGATGGAATTGTGTTATCTGTCTCATGTGGATTTATGAATGTCACTAGACCAAATATATAATTTTTAAAAAAAAAATTATAGAATCATGTTGTATTAAATTAGATCATTTTTATTTATTTTTTCCTCTTTTCCTTAGCTAACATTCGTTTACTTAACCCACAAGTTGTCAACGGCCCATAAAATATGGATGGTTACAAATACACGCTTTAATTAGAACACATGCTCACACGTGTAATATACGTTTCTTACACGTGCGAGAACTTTCGTTTATATATAAAACAAATTTTAGGTTACATCAATTTCTCATCACCATTACTTTGTTTTGTTCGTCAATTTTGAAGCTCTCTCGATAATCTCTTGCATCGTTTTCGTTGAATCATGACTCAAACCGATCTTAATCAGCCGAAATTGGATACTATGGTAAGTCTGAATCTCGTAAAAACATCAAATCGATTTCTGTGATCTTTCTCTGATTTCTTATCGATTTTCGCCTTAAAGCTTTGATTGAATGTTTCTCGGATTTAGGTTTTTGAGGATTTTTGGTTAAACTTATATCGATTTCTTTAAGATTATGCTGGATCGAAGATATGATTACCTTATTGTGGATCTTATAAGCATTAAATGCAATTAGAGAGAATCATATGCTTTTCAATTATCTAATCATAGGATTATCGATTGAATTTTGACTATTACGAGGCTATTTGTTGTATGCTAAGTATATGTGTTCCTATTTGAATTCGTTTACAGACTAAGGAGGAGAAAGATAGGTTGAAGTATATGTGTTGCTTTGTTTGATTTATCGATTGAAGTTTCACAATTAAGAGGCTGTATGTTGTACAGATTGTTTTCTTCAAGAGTTTTTTTGTTAATTATATGTTTCGTTTTGTTTGGATTCGTTTTCAGACTAAGGAGGAAAAAGATAGGTTGAAGTATTTGGAATTTGTGCAAGCTGCTGCTGTTGAAGCTGTGCTTCGTTTTGCTATCCTTTACGCAAAGGCTAAAGATAAGTCTGGTCCATTGAAACCAGGTGTTGAATCTGTTGAAGGAGCTGTTAAGACTGTGGTTGGTCCTGTGTATGAGAAATACCACGATGTTCCTGTTGAGGTCCTTAAGTACATGGATCAAAAGGTATTTTGAAATTTCCATTACATATAGATTCATTTCACTGGATAGAACTTGTGAGCTATGTTGATACAAATCATCAGTTTTTGTGACTTTTGGGGTTATGATACTGTGAATGAAACCATTTATGTTACTTTTGGATTCATTTCACTTAGAACTTGTGAGCTGTGTTGATACAAAGCATGTGATCATTTCAAATCATCGGTTTTATTGTGGTTTTTAAGGTTATGTTACTGTGAATGAAAGCATTTTTCTTACTTTTGGATTCATTTCACTTGATAGAACTTGTGAGCTATGTTGATACAAAGCATGTGATCATTTCAAATCATTGGTCTTATTGTGGTTTTCTGGGGTTATGTTACTGTGAATGAAAGCATTTTCCTTACTTTAAGATTCAGTTTCACTTGGTAGAACTTGTGAGCTATGTTGATACAAAGCGTGTGATAATTTCAGATCATCGGTTATTGTGGTTTTTTTCGGTTATGTTACTGTGAATGAAACCATTTTTCTCTACTTTTGGATACATTTCACTTGATAGAACTTGTGAGCTATGTTGATACAAAGCATTTCTCTTGTGTTTTTGACAATTGGGATCTGATTATATCATCTGATTTCGAGATCAAGTGGTTCTTTAGGTTATGTACTTATGCTTGTATATTCACTTTTCTTTCGAAGCTGACAATAACTATTGAACTGTTTTGTTCTGGGTCATCTTAGGTTGACATGTCTGTAACTGAACTTGACCGTCGTGTCCCACCAGTAGTCAAACAAGTCTCTGCTCACGCAATCTCAGCTGCTCAAATAGCACCTAGTTTGGCCATTGCTTTTGCATCTGCTGTGCGAAATGCTGCAGTTATGGAGACTGCTTCTGGGATGGCTAAATCTGTTTACACCAAGTACGAGCCAACCGCTAAGGAACTTTATGCAAACTATGAGCCAAAAGCTGAGCAATGTGCCGCTTCAGCATGGAAGAAGCTAAACCAGCTTCCTCTCTTCCCAAGGCTAGCTCAAGTCGCTGTACCGATAGCTTCTTCCTGCTCCGATAAGTACAATGAAACAGTGAATAAAGCGGTAGAGAAAGGGTACAGAGTCTCATCTTACATGCCATTGGTTCCGAAAGAGAGGATCTCAAAGATATTTGCAGAGGAAAAACCTGAGACTGAGCCTCTTGAGTTCCATCCACTTGATTGATTTGGTAGTGTTTGTGTTTTGGTTTGTGGGTTGTGATTGAAGTAAAACTGTGGATCTTGGTTATTAGTATGTGTGGTCTTATGATGTTTCTAGTTTCTTTGCACTTTCGTTGTTTTTGATTAACAAACTTTTGTAATGTTTTGTTCATTTTGGATTCTTGTATAAATATTATCATGTCGTCTTTGTCTAAACTCCGACATTTTCTGTTTTAATAAGGAAACTTGTTTTGGTCTAAACTCTAAATTCTTTTATTAAAATTATTACAATATCATCACGGTTAAAAAATAATGAATATAAATTATTATAATAATTATGTATACGATATTTTTATATTGTAAAGTAATCTATACTATTAAAGGAGGAGTACATTTGTAGAGGTAGTCATAGAGTTTGAAGATATTTACAATGCTTGCCATTAGTATAAAATTTTTAGAAG